>CM076571.1:555421997-555642003 GCA_034641835.2 Pinus albicaulis | reverse complement strand
CAATCTTCCGGATGCGGATGATTAAAAGACTTGATGGGACATCCGTCCCTGGCCAACTCCCAAGGCATTTCGCATGGGGTGGCCATATGGCTCCCAACGGTGCCATTAACTCCGACTTCAATTCGCAAGCGCGCAGCTCATTAAATCTCCAATGACGGCTCTTATTCATCCTTGGTCTGCTCAGTCGATTCATTATGGATTCAATCTTGGGTTCTCCAGATCATTCCGGCTCTGTTTGCTCTTTGAAACCTATTTGCAGTGCATGTCTTGCGGCTTCTGCAGTGCCCAGTGCCCGCACACACACTGGCCGACGCTGCTCGCTGCTCAGCTGTATTGAAACTGTTCCTGGGCATCATTTTTCTCATAACGCCCTCTGTCATTCCAATTTCAATTTGCAGATCCCTCCTGGCTCGTTCCGTGGTCTTGCTCCTGTCCAAGCTTATTCCCCTTGTCACTGGCCTGTTCCAGCTACTGCGACTGCCATGCCAAGGCTCAGGCAATGCATGAGGTGTCGTCGAGGTGCAACTCGAGGCAGGCCTGCAAGCGAACATCCATCATCCAATCTCGATGAAGCTCACTTCACTGAGCATACTGATAGGCGGCAATCTCAAGACTCCCTCCGTCAATGGAACCATGATAACCCTCCTGGCTATGCCCACGACCATCAACCCTCCTCTCCTCATATTGGCGCGCCTCCGGACCTTGTTCCCTCTGTCCCCCTTCCCTCTGGCAGCCATTTTCTGAGGCAAACCTCGCAGAGAGCGGAGCTCCGCTTTGACTGTGCCTTCAATCGCCCCACCATCACTGCATACATTACTATTACCCTGCGAGAAGAGTCAACTCTTCACTCTCCCCCGTGGCATGAAACTCCACCCTCTCCTCTTGACCCCCGCCCCAACCCTGATGCAACGCCTCTTGCTGGTCCGGGCGATACCCTTGTTACTGCCACTCCCACCCTGGGCCATCTCTCTATGCAGGTGGATGCAAATCTCTTAGACAAAGATGGAGCTCAGAGCGCTGCTACAGAAGATTCAGAGGAGCAATACGGGTGTCGCATTGAGGAGGAGCCGGCATCTCCAGCCCACACGTCTTGATTCTTCTATGAATTGGCTCAGTATGGTATCTACTCTTGTCTACTTAGCTAGAAATACTTTTTTTTTTGTTGTTGTTGCCTACAGCAGCAGAAGCAACATGCCTGTGATGTATTTTTGTAGTTTTCTTATGCTGAACATCATGGAATTTTCACCGGTTTCCCTTTTTAAGGGCGATGCAACTGCTTTTAAAAGAGCTGGTTTCCCACTCTGGGCAGTTCGTCATATTGATAGAGCATGGACATCAAGCCCAGTTTCAGGCTCCCATAGCTGAACCGAGGCAATTTTGTAACATTATGATTACTTAATAGAATTAGCACAATTTAGAAAAAAAAAACTGTTACATTTCAATCATTGTATAGATGAATGCACCGTGAGAATAAGGTAGAGATGTACCATATTTCGTTCCTTTAATAAGTAGGGAATCCGATGGTTCGTCAATTACTAGTGCAATTCGGAATTATTTAGGAGTTTTTATTTTTAAGGTTATTATTTTTATTTTTGCGATTTTAATAATTTCAGTGGTTGGAAATATAAATTGTTTATTTATTTATTTTAGTTTAATTATAAGGATATATTTATCCTATTGTGATAAAGTTGATAAAATTCAAGAGATAAACATAATTAGATGTTTTACTATATCTAGCTTATAGAATGCATGATATATGTGATATGGTAATAACAATAAATTTTATCTTAAATTTGATCTACAATAAATTTATCCTATATCAATGCACATCCTACCAAAAAATGATAATAATGATACAAACACTAATTATCTGAAAATTATCAATATAAAATTATGATTTTTCTAATTTCACAATGAATAAAATTAATTAAAAAAACCACTTAGAAATATTGCAGAAGTTGCTCACGAGATTATTACATTTTCTATAAAAGCTCGTGTGACAAGATTACGCTTCTGGCCAGAATTCGAGAACACTTAATGAATTCATAATGACCAACCTGATTTAAACCCGGAACGTCCAATATAAATTACATAAAATAAATTGTTTTCCATCAAAATTGAAATTCTAATTCCCAAACACCAACGGAAATTAAATTGTTTTTCATGACAATTGAAATTCACTACTCGTGCTGGATATTTCAGAGAACACTGTGATTTTTTTATTTCAATGAAATTTTGTTGTATTTTCTGATAAATTAAATCAGAAAAATAAATGAGAATTTTTTTTTAAAAAGACAATTTAATTTTAAATTTTGAATAGAGCAACTTTAATTAAGTTTCCTATTGCAATAGGAAACTACTTCACAGTCTACACTTAATCGATTTTCAAGCATTTGGTTTGAAGCAAAATCCACTTAATCATAAAATTAGAGTCTTTGTGGTTAGAATCACAGCAGTAGCCAAGTAGGAAAATATGGAGATCGATCCAGAGAGTGGCTAATGCAACACAAATGGCGTCTTCTACAGCAAGCGAAAGCCCAGAGAGATCCCTCACCATGATGATCCGCTAGATGTTCTCACCTTTGTCTTGTCGAGACACCAGCCCGGAAACCAAACAACACTTGTGGATGCCATTACTGGAACTCATATCACCTATTCACATCTCAGGCGCTCGGCAATGGCAGTTGTAGCCGGATTGCTGCAATTTGGTATTTTTCTCCTGTTCCGACGCATTTCTCCTCAGTCAAGAGTTATCTCTTAACTGCACGAGACGTGACGAGAAGATTGAGCATGGCCACAGCTGACAGATTTTCACCCCCTCTTTTTTCTTCCACGTTCCCTGTTGAATGAAATCGTGTCGTTCCCGCTGAGCTGAGACCATTGGACTGAGATGAAAATGAAGGCATAAGCTCTATAATGTGCAATTGAGCCTGCAGAAATTTGACAAATTTACTGGCTTCCTCCAGCATTTTCCTGGTGTCTAACTTGGATTTTAATGGAATAAGTTTCTCCAGGGAATGGATTTTGTGATGGACTTTCCTCGGACGATGGCGCGCTGCAACGCTCTGAGGCTCCATTGAAAGGCGACTAATGGTACAACCATTAACCCTAGGAGAAATATTGTTCTGCAACCTCTCCTTGCTTCCAATCAGCGAATTAGATGATAGGGACGAGACAGAAAGTTTGGAAGGTGATAAGTTGAAATCACACTGAAATCCAGTAGCCACAGGAGAAATATTGTTCTGCGCCACGTTCTCCATGCTTCTGATCAGCAAAGATGATAGGAACGAAACAGAAAGCTTGGGAGAAGACAAGTTCAGATCTCTTGACTGAAATCCATTACCCACAAGAGAAATATTGTTTTGCAAGATCTCCTCACTTCCAACGCTGCCCTCGCGGAGTCTCTGCATTACATCTTCTATAGTATAGCAACAGAGTAATTAAAATTTTGAGCGCGAATGCTAAATTTGAAATTCTGGGAGCGGATGAGGCATTGAATGAATGTCTGACAACTCTGAATTAACTCTGACAGAGTATTCATGTGGATCCCCAGACGTAATTGGCCACGGGAAGCAACAGCAAATGTTTTCCGACGGGCCACATTTCCGGGTTAAAACGTGGGCTCGGTAGACTACTCCTTTTGCTAATAGTAATTTTTCCATGATCAATGTACTTTCTCCTGTGTGTTGGATGTGATGGACGCTCCAAATTTAAAAAAAAATGACGGCTGGCTTGCAGCGTTGCCATTTCACAAATTCTTAAAAAAAATTCTTCTAACAGCGCAATTGCTCTCTGGCCCAACCAACTTCACCAAAACGACTTCTTCAAATAGTGGAGAGTTCTTCAACATATTCTCGCTGCTCTCTGAGGGAGTTTTATTCACAACTAGCACAATTATAATTGATTGTGAAACTTGGATGGACAATTATAATACCTAGTAATTGGTTGTAAATTCCTTAACTTTTATGTAGAATCTATGAGAATAAAAATTTAGTTAGAAAATGAATAATAATACATTTTTACACATTCTTTCTTTTCTTGCTTTCTTGGCTTTGTCATTGTTCAAAGCTAAAATAAAATTGAAAAATATAAATTTTCCCATTTGTTTCTATTTTCTTTCTTTCCAAAATACATACATATTTTCTTTCCTTTCCAAAATACACACAATTATCTATATGTGTTGAAACGTTATCATATATGTCCATAAATCCCATAAGCCAAAATATATCTAATTGTTCATCTCCTGCCAAAAAGTGCAAGCTAACACTATTGGCCATGGTGTGTCACCTGATAATTCCTTTGAAAAGACATATATGTTACGAAGCTCAAATGAACAAAACTATGAACGAACCGAATTGAATTTCATCTAACCATCTGTTGTTCAAATCGAATGGATGAATCTCCGAACTATTTTCCCCGATTCGGGCAAATTTGGTAACCGGCATATCCACGCCATCAACTTTGATCTTCCTCAAGCTATTGCAATTGCACCAACTCTCCCTGGTATTTATTTTTATCTCTTATATTCTTTATATGGCTATCTACGGCCAATTTTGCTGCTTTATTAATAAGACATTTGTATCATAGTTACCGAATTTGCTTGAATTGGTGAAAAAGTACGAAAATTCGTGAGTTCGATTCGAATATCGAATAATTCGTTCAAAATTCGATCCGTTTCATAGCGTTGCATGGGTATCATCGTAGCGTTGCATGGATAACGGAAATTCACGGTTTATGGTTATGGGTATCACCGTAGCTTTGCATGGTTAACGGAAATTCATGGTTTATGGTTTATTAGTGGAAATGGAAACTAATTGCAAGCCTAAAGCTTAAAAACTGGAAATTGCAGCTGGAAACTAATTTGAATTTAGAAATTTTTTAATTTGATTTTTTTTTAATAATTTAAAAAGAGAAAACTGGAAATTGCAGCTGGAAACTAATTTGAATTTAGAAATTTTTTAATTTGATTTTTTTTTAATAATTTAAAAAGAGAAAAGTAAGAAAGAAATTTTGAAATTGTTTTTATATATATATTGATGTTAAGAAGATGTTTTAAATATTTAATTTTTATATATTTGTTAATTACAGAAGTATAAAATCTGAAATTAAAGAGGGATGTAGTTTTTACCTTTAAATATTTTACATATATTTATATAGTAAATGAAAAATTAGATAAGATATGTAGTTTTGAGTTTTGAATATTTATGATTTAAATACATATTTATTATAAAAGGATTTTACATAAAATTAAATGTATTTAGTTTAGAGTGTTGAAAAGAATAGAGATTTTGAAGATAACATATAAGTGTGGTTGTGATACCCCCGATCGGAGTGCCCAGTGTCAATTGCTACAGGACAAGTGGAGGATAGCGGACATGTGGTGGTATGTGTTACCGGCATGCGAATTCCTAGCAACATTAATTCGCAAACATGAAGGAAGGTACGTAACATACAAATTCATTATGATAGGAATGGAATGCCAACTAATAGTGTCAGGATGGCATTGGAAAAAGCAGAGTAGGAAGTGTTTAAGGAAGCAAACTCCAGATCGCAAGCAAAGTAATTGTTCTGGCAGGAGCAACAATGGAGGATTGGGACGAGTTGTTGCAGAACACGCCTTCTCTGCAAATTTCGAAGGCACTGTGGAGAGGCTTCAAGCTCGGTTACAGTGGTATGTAATTGTTCTTCAATCCACCCTTCTTCATTTAACCATCAGTCCATGTAGAGGTCAGGGTAGAGGTGGTATGGGTAGGAATTGCGATTGTTCTGTCTTTAAGATCTTGTCTGGAATTTTGGGTTTTGCTAGCACCTATAGCTTGTTCAAAAATATAAATTTGTTTATCCCTCAGAAGACTATTCAACCCCACTTTTGCAATCCTTGTAGAATATTGCATTTGCAGTTCACTCATAGGATCTTACCTTGTTTTATGCATGGTCTAGAGTTTAATCATGTAAGGCAATCGAAAATTTATGAAACCCTTTACATGCAATGTGAAGAAAAACCGAAAGGCCTCTACCCTGATTTCACAAGCGGTGTTGTTGATAATTGGGTTAGCTTCTTTCTTAGTATTTCATTCTTGGTATTTATTGTAGATGGTAAGCTAGATAGCCAGCATTACACAAGTAAAGAACGTTGGGGTCACTTAGGTCTGTCAAGCTGTCTGTCTCTGTCTTTGTCAAGGGACTAGCATTCATAACTTCGGGATTCATTCCAGGGAGGCGCAAATTTTACAGATAATTCACGAGTTAACTGTAACTCTTTCCCCATGTTCTACAGGCTCTCAGGTAATTTATACAGGTTTTGTGTAGCAAAAGGTTCAACTGAGAGCAATGGTTAAAATACAATCTGTGAAGCGACTGGCCAAGTCCAGAGATAAAGGGAAGCAACAGCCCTCAAAAAGCATAGTTGAGCCAACAAGTGAGGTAGGAAGACAAAGAAAGAGATAATGGAGAATCGCTTGGAAGCTTACTCTGTTGGTAATCCTCCACAAATCAGAAATGTAATGCAGGGATGGGAGAGAGAAAGTCACAATAATGAAGAAGATATTGAGGAACAGGAGGAACGTATGGATTTTGTAAATGATCCTGCAAATACTAGAGGTCACCTATCTTTATTTCACCAAAATATTCATACATATTGGATAATGAAATGTGTCCTGGCCAAAACACTGCAAAGTCTACTGCCAATAGATGGCAGTCCTGTAGTAATTTCACTACTTCAGTATATAAAAAATCAACTCTAAGATATCAAGGTGTCACAGTATCATGCAACTTCCCGAATTGGTAGATTGAAAGGAAGATTCAATAGATGCAGCAAATAGATATGCCTTGCTCCACAACAAAGGATCCAACACCGATTAACTCTTCTGATGGCTAGTAAATCAAGTTTAAGTTTTTATGATTTTTGCGGATAGCATTTATGTTTTCTGTTGTCAATTGAACTTTGTCTTAAACTATAAAATGGCCATAGTGACTAGTAGAATAAAGAAACAATATCAATTTTGGATGGATTTTAATGCTTTAAGGTAGCCAACAAACTTGGTTTCCTTCGGGCATGTTGAGGTCACTGATTTTGTATATGTTGCAACATACCCTTTTATGATAAATAGAAAATAGTAAGGACTTACCAAATTTACAAAATAAAATAAAATAAGTGTGGTTGTGATTTTGGTTAGCATATTGTAGTTTTAAAATTTCTTATATTTATTCAAATTGTTAAAATTGATTTAAATTTCAAAATAAATAGGAAGAAAATAAAGAGAAACATGGAAAAAAATTATATGTATTTAAATGTTTAAGATGTATGTTGCCAAATTTTTTCCAAATTGAAATTTTTTCATCTTAATTTTTATTGAATCCTATTGAATTCAAATCCAAATTCAAACTTGATAACTCTGATTTATATGTGGAAGAAGATACATGTGTTCAAAATTTCAAGGATTTATAATGGTTTAGCGTATATCACTATAAAAATTTAGCAGGTTAAAAATGTTAGGTCTAATAGTGAAGTAACCGTGTTCCTTGTACATTCATTAATCGTATTCTCATTCACGCAATCATATAACACATCAACGGAAACGTGTTTGAGAGTGCACCCTCTTTAGATGCGATTTTTATAAAGGTGAGTAATACTTTTCATGGTTGTGATAGATTCACGAATAGTTTTTTTTTAATGTTTGGCATTAGAGATCGTGACATGCACGAGAGGAGTGGGAGGGTGAGGGTTCAAATCCCACTCCCAGTTTGAAGTCTTATTTTCGACCTCGTCGCACCTCCCCGCATACATATACCGACTTCCTTTCGCCACAATGCTGGAGTGCGACTAGAGCATCCCGCCGCAGCACCTCAAAAAAGAATAGGGAAGAAAAGTTTAGTGCACTGCATCACCTCAAAAAAACACAGGTAAGCAGAGTTCAATGCAAAGCCGAAGTGTGAGAAATAGGGAAACGAACGCATTTTTTCTGTGAGTGTATGTACTCGCCGAAGTTGAATGCCACATACGAGCATCCCGTCGCAGCACCTCAAAAAATTTGAGAATCCCGCCTCAGCATCCTGCCAGTGGGCATTGAATACAATGTCTTGCCATCTGCAACCGATTGGGAAGGTGAAAGTCGCAGATCACAATTTTCCACAACACAATCGCAAGTCGCAGATTGTCACTACATAGTCGCAAGTGGCAGTTTGTCACAACGTAGTCGCAGGTTGTCAGAGGTCGCACACTCGCAACTTGTATCAAGTTGCAACTCGGGCTACTTAGGCAGGAATGCGACTTGAAGATAGGTTGCATAGTCATATTTTGTTAATGGGTATTTTCGTAATGTGTCACAGCTTGTCACTACAGAGTCGCAAGTTGCAGTTTGCCACAACGTAGTCGCATGTTGTTAGAGGTCGCACAGTCGCAACTTGTATCAAGTCGCAACTCGAGCTACTTAGGTGGGAATTCCACTTGAAGATAGGTCGCATAGTCATATTTTGTTAATGGGTCTTTCCGTAATGTGTCGCAGCTTGTCACTATAGAGTCGCAAGTTGTAGTTTGCCACAACTTAGTCACAAGTTATCAGAGGTCACACAGTCGCAACTTGTATCAAGTCACAACTTGAGCTAAGTAGGCGGGAATGCTACTTGAAGATAGGTCACATAGTCATATTTTGTTAATCATGGTCTTTCCCTAATGTGTTGATGGGAAAGGAGGTCAGCAATTATCAATTATAATGGAAGGATTATCAGTGGAGGAGCTAGCTTTACAACGTATAGAACTACAAAAATATGGGGTGAACAACAGTAATTGAAACATTGTATTGCTTGGATAGAAGGTCTGTAAGTTTATTTAAAGGACTCGTTTTTTTAAATACGCGAGTTTCAACCCAATTTTTTATGTTTTTTTGGAACTAGCATAGATTTTCACTTCTCATTTGCATCCACAGAACCGGCACACATTTGTGCTTCTCATTTGTGCCTCCCATTTTCACCCACTGAAACGGCACACATTTGTGATACAGAGCATAGAGCTAGAGAAGTTTAAATGATTTAAAATATTTAAAAGTTTAAGAATTTTTCTGAAGGCTTGAATTTCAACATTTTCCATATTTCGTTGTCATAGGCTGAGTTTGGGTTGGAGAGAGATACGGTTTGAAATTGAGTGCTGGAGGAATTAGGAATTAGTCACTGAAACGGTGAAGGGATTGGAGCCCAATGCATGCAAACATGGTAACACGACAAGAAATTTCAGAACCCGTAGAAACAAATGATCTAAGACAAGTGAAAATTTCCTCATTAGCCAAAGCTAGGAAGTGGGTTTGGGTCAATTCCATACAATATCGGGGTATTTTAAAACAGTGACTAGCCCATTTAAAATGGGGGAAACTAAGGAAAAAATAGACTCAAAGGAAAATTATTGCGACCTTTCACAATAAGAAATATTCAAACAAGTCCCCTTTGCAAGTATATGGAAAAAGACCAAGAGGAAAAGGAAAAGGAAAAGTCATTGATGATTCTGCCTTGTACAGTCCCACATGCACACCTCTCACCTAGTCATATGATCTTTATGTGGCAGAATTTTAAGTGCAAAAAATAGGTTGGAGGCTCTAGAAGGTAAAGAGAAGGAAAGGGAGCATACAACTTATGCAATCACAGTTCAGAACTAGACTTTAGTGGAAATAAATAAAATTTTGAAGGAGCAAGTGGCATTGCTCTAGGAAGCTCTTCTGAAAGGGAAGATGTAATGGCAACAGATGAAAGCAGATGTGAAAAGCATGAAGAAATTAGTAGTGGAGAGTACAGAGGTGGGGAAAGTGAAACCATCCCATGATAAAGGGAAAGCGGTTGCCCAAATAGACAACCATGAAGGGACAACAAGAGAAGAAATGAAAGAAGGCCCCACAAAAGTTCCCAAAACTTGGGTTGAAGTTATTATCAATTCTTCTAATAGGGAAGGAGACACAAGCTTTCGGGTCGGCAACATGCAGGATAGAGAAATAAAGGAAAGACAAGATAGAGCAACAAACATAAGTATTAAAGGGGTGAAAGACTATGGGAAAAACGAATCTACTTTTGACCTTGTAAGGGAGTTCTTGAAAGAAAATCTGCTATGGCAAGGAAAAATAGGTCAAGCATGGAGGGTAGGAAAGTTTAACGGTGAAAGAGCTAGGCCCATAAGAGTCATCATGCCTAGTTTGCGTGATAAAGATATCATTCTAAGAAAGAAGCAACTCTTGAGCAGTTCTCTCATTTTTATAGAAGAAGATTTAACTATAAGACAACAAGAGCAAAGGATGGAGGAAATGTCAAAGGTTAGGACATCAAGGGTTGAGGGAAAAAGAGCATGGATTTATAAGGGTAAAGCTATGATAGCGCAATTTGGACCTCCTCCCAAAACAGGGTAGCAATATGATAATAAAGAAGAGACAACAAATTCTTTAACAGAAAATCAGGAAGCAAGGTTAGTATGGGCAAGTAGGGACAAAGACTCAAATGTGAGTCTAGCAGGGGAAAACAAATAGCAATCAAGTCATACCCATGATTCCTTAAATTTAGTTTGTTGGAACTGCAGAGGTTATCCATGGAGACGAGGACCTGGGTTAGGGCCTATTGCGGAAGATAGAGACATAATGTGCCTCATAGAAACACATGAGAATAAAGGGTGCAAGACACCTTGGTTTGAAGGGTACTGGAAGATGGAAGTGTGGAACAAAGTAGCAGGGAATGGAAAAATACATAGGTGTGTCATGTTATTAGTGAGAGAAAAATAAGGTTGTTTCATTCAGCTAGAGAAATAAGACTCAAATAAACAATTTATTTGGTTTAAAATATCGAAAAATGGAAATCACATGAGAATTGCAGCATGCTATTTTGCGCCACAAGTTTAAAAAATATACAAAAGTAGAGGGCTTGACCAAAAATTTCCTTTTGTAGCCTTAAAGGAAGACATTGCAACATATTCTCAGCTAGGTGAAGTCATTATAGTGGGTGATTTCAATGCTAGGACTGCAAGTGAGCAAGCTAGCATTCCTTGTTGTGAAGAAGACTATGTAGAAATTTGAATAACTGATATATTATTCACCGAGATTCTCCTGATCAAACACTATTTTAGCTTCATGCACAATACAGAATCTCTTCTACCATTGATCATCACATGCAGAAATAAAATCAATTGCATGCACACATTAAAACCACAAACAATCACACATATGAACACAGTATTTAATGGGAAAGCTTAAAGCTGAAAACCCCAACTATCTGTATATTATATGTCATGGATATCATGTAACAATCATAGTACAAAAGCTCCTCACAAGCTCTCATGCACACCCTCAATTGCTACACACTATCAAGCTAGATCTAGCAAAACACATGCTCCAATATTTTGCCACTTGATAGCCAGCCTCTATTGCGTAATTAATGCTATGGGATGGCTTCATTAAATAGATAAACCACTTGGCTTGAACTGCGCAATCCTCATGGTCTACTCCACCTATCCGTGTGTTGCAAATAGCAACAATATAGTCACAACTGATAGTTAACTTGCTCTTTCACCTATCTCTGCACTGGTCTCCACTGAAACTGTCCATGCACTGAAGTTAACTGATGCATTCTTTAGTTGATTTATGAGTTTATAATTAGTGAATTAATTAATAATTAATTCACACCACTCTTACTAATTGTATCAATTAGTTAAACTGAATACAAATAGCTCAACTATGTTTAGATTAGTTAAACTGAATACAACTCCACTAACTTCCTCAATCAACTCCACCAAACTCTGTCACATGAGTTCAAATTATAGATCAGTGAAGAGCTAATTTAACCCTCAGGAATAACGTAATTCCTTCTGTCAGCTCTTGTGCCACATCTGTGCACTTAACTGAAGTGCTCCAAGAGAATAAGATAATGTTTAGAGTCCAAATATTATTAAGAGCTAGTAATATTTGACATATCTATTGTTAGACTGGCAATCTAAAAATAGATTCTGCCCAATATGTCTAAAAATAGAAGTCCATCTATTTTTTCCGACTTGACCAACCATCCACAAATAGCATCTTGCAACTCATAGAACATCGTCCATATGTCTAAAAATAGACATAGTCTAAAAATAGACTTTGTGCCAAAAATAGCCTGCAGGCCCACTTAGTGAAGGTGACTCCTTTCCACTAAGCTCATCATCTTGTTGCAATCTCAATAGACTACCGCCCTATCTAGCTTACAGAAGAGAGTAATCATCAATAGGAAAGGATTTTAGAGGAAAAGGGTTGTAATCTCTTTGGTGAACAATTGCTTACTCTATGTAGGGCTTTTGATTTAGTCATTTGTAATGGTTTGACTAGATGGGAAAATTCTGGTAATTTCACTTGCAATACCTACAATGGAGCAAGTGTAGTAGAATCTGTAATTTTCTCACATATTTTGTGTGAGAAAATTGAATAAGTCTTGATTAGTGATCAGCTTTGGGACTTAGAATCATATCACAAGCCAATTTTTCTAGGCTTCTCTTGGACTGGAAAGAAGCAGTTAGGGTCAAAAACTCAGTGTGCTCAACAAAATTTTTCAAAGGGTAGAATTCTTTTGACTCTAGAAAATTGTAATACATTCAAATTAGCGCTAGAGAGACTCTCTGAGAAGGATAAAATCCCATTTCAAGACCTGCATAGTCACGAATTAAAACATTTAATTCAAAGCGCACTTGCAAAGTGCAAGAGAGCAAAAAGAAATAATTCTGAAAAAAATTCTTCCCGTTCAATGCGCGGTTTGATGAGGAATTAAAAAAGGCAAGGAGAATGTGGAAAGATTCAAACAAGGATGACATAAGTCTCAAAGCTTACAAGCAGATATTAAGAAATAAAAAGGTTGACTTCATGGTTTCGAGGAGAGAAGAACTAATCTTCCTCGGGAAAAATAACCCTAAATTATTGTGGAAGGAACTCCAACAGGGAAAGATCCAAACTGACAACAATATCATAGCTTCTGAATGGTTTGACTATGCAAGACAACTGTATGAGAAAAATCCCAAGGCTGACCTTCCTCCCTTGGTAAACACATATACAAAACTCTTCACGGTGCAAGAGGTAGAGACGAGTATCACGAAGTTGGGTGTTGAAAAAGAAAAAAGACTTGGTTGAGCTCCAGACAGAGTATCTAAAGTGGGGCTCAAAAATTCCTTCACCTCACATTACAAAAAATTTCAACAGCATCATACATCAGGGGTTCCCCACTGATTGGACAACTATTTTGGCAATACCTCTTTTAAAAAGTGGTGACGTCAATAAATCCTCCAACTATATAACCATAATGATAAAACCCTTGTTTGCAAAGTTATTGGGAAGCATGTTAGAGAATAAAATCAACAAATGGGCAGAAGAAAAAGATAAACGTGCTAAAGGACAAGCGGGTTTTAGGCTTAAGCATTCCATATTTGATCATGGTATAACTCTAAGGCATATCAGTGAGAAAGTTTGGGAGAAAAAGGAAGAAGTATTTTGTTGTTTTGTTGATTTCAGAAAATCCTTTCACACAGTTCCTAGGGATAAGCTTTGGCACATAATGGAGGAACTTGGGGTTCCCAGGCATTTGAGAGCAGCTGTGCATAGGTTTTACGAGGAGGTTAAAGTCAAAATTAGAACTTTATCAGGCATTTTTGAAATTTTTAGAAGCGATATCGGGGTCAAGCAAGGTTTTCCACTGTATCCTACCCTCTTTGGGTTATATATCGACAAACTGGAAGAGTGCCTAAATTCGCAAGGGGATGACGGGATACATTTGGGAAAGTTTGTTATAAGGCTTCTTTTGTATGTAGATGACCTTATTTTAATTGCTAATTCTTCTTGTGGTTTGCAAGAGAACTTACTCTCCCTGGAGAATTTTTGTAGAAATGTGGGGATGCAAATCAATACCAGCAAAATGAAAGTAATGGTTTTCTCTAATAAAAGAAATCATAACCAACATAAGTTCTACTTTGAGGGAAAAAATCTCGAAGAAGTTGCGGATTATAAATATCTTGGAATTGACTTGAACATAAATCTAAGCGGGGGTGGATGTAGAAAGACAAGAACTTTGGGGGGTTGGAAAGCACTGTATGCTCTTCAAAATAGGTGTAGAGAGGTAGAGTTATGGGACTGGAAAACCACCCTAAATCTTTTTGGGCTTCTAGTGATTCTGGTGATTCTCCACGAATGTGAGCTGTGGGCTAGTAGTACATCTGACATGCAGTGGAAGCAAATTGAGAAAATTCAGAAGCATTTGATCACAAACAAATTGAAAATTAAAAGTGCAGTTCCATATGCTATCTTGTTAAGTGAAATAGGGGCGGTTCCTATTGAAGCAATGGATATGATACTGGTCATAAGGTATTTAAAAAAAATTGAGAAAATGGAAGAGGGAAGATGGCCTAAGGTTGTTTTTGATGACATATTGTGCACAAGAAAGAAAACTTGGATGCGACAAAATAACAAATGGTTTAGCAAATGGGTCATTTGCTTGAGCATGTGTCTCGTAAGCAGTAAAGAGATAAAATATTTTGTTATTGATAAGTTTCACAAATGTACTTGGGAGAAGGAGTTAGGGAGAAAAAAAAAGTATTATATTGAAGAGTTTAATCCCTCGCATAATCATCAACAAAAAACGTACATAGGGGCAATATTTCTTGGAGAGCCAAAATTCTTATCGCACAATTAAGAAGTAATTCAAATCAAATCTGTTGTTTAACACGGCGCTGAAAAAGTCCAAAAGAAGGGTGGGAGGAAAGAGTATATTTTTTTTTCTCTTCTGGAAAAGTGGAAACATAAAAGAATTTCATTTTAGAATGTGAGGCCTTCAAAGATAGTAGGGAAATGTATGCAAAAATTTTGGCAGCTAGCTCCTGGGATATTCTATTTAGCAAGGGCTTTGTTGAGAAGTTGGGCAAGCTTATTGTGAAACTGCACAGGAAAAGGGCAGAGTACAAGAGCCAGATAGATGAGAAATCTGTCCCATAGGTTATATTTAGCCTTGTGGACGTTAAAATAACTTCTCCTTCTTATTCTTTGTATGCCAGATATTTGTAGTTTATTTAATTATAAGTTTATTGTGCACTGGCCAATGAAAGAATTTACTACATGTCTCGAACGACGAAGATTGGAACAAGCTACTAAACAATTGCTACCAGGTTGTTATAGACAAAGGAAAGTTAATAATAGCTGAGGTTGTCTTGATTTAACAAAATATTTTGACATGAAAGATATTGTTATGTTGAATTTGTTAGAAATGAAGACATATGTTGTTAGGTTGAATCTGTTAGAAATAAATACTCACAAACAAAACTGGGCCATTTCATTCAAAAAATTGAGATTTATAGTGCATAGTTCGAGCGGTAGAAACTACAATAATTATCATTATGTCTTACCTAAATTCACCGACTCTTGTCCACTATTAACTTCTCACTAACTAGCACTAACGACTCGATGTCATATGAATACAAACATGTTATTATTATTATAACACGTACTTTTAATCATCACATATACTTTAACTTGCCTGTTGGTTTAAGATTTAGCTATCTTACAAACATGACTCAAATATTTCATTTTGATTTTTTTAGCTATAGTATAATAGTGACACTTTTTCTTGAACTTTTTTTTTTCTAAACTTATTTCTTCTTATTACTCTAGATAATGAACACTATATATTGCTCCTAGTTGACTAGGATAGTGTCGATTCATTTTAACTCCTTTTTTCATGCAAAATCATCATAATTTAGATTCTTTGCAACTTCATCTCTGTCTTCCTTCGCCAAATATTTATACTCAGTTTGATATGACTTACCCAAGATATTTTCAAACAAAATTACTCTTCCACTTAACAAATCACCTACAAGTTTACAATTTTATTCTCTTGTAACATTCATAACTATTTGTCACTTGAAAACTCATCCTATTAACTTTAAGTTCTTTAATTCCTTCATCAATCAGTTCTCCAAGTAATCCAAGTAAGACGAATTCCATCACTTCGCTTTGATTTACAGTTCACGCCCCCTCGTCTCAGCCACACCTTTTTCACAAGCTCGAACACACTGACAACTCCACTTGGATCTAGCCGTTAACACACACCAAGTATTCCTCAGCTCAAATCAATGCCCAACACATGCACAAGTGGTTTCGATCAGGAACCCACTCACAAACAAAAACACACCTATGGAGACTTAGTACTACAGTAATCCCACAATTCTCTCCAACAATTATGCTCCCACGCACAAGGAGCAACAACTCTTTGGTGTTGGCATCTCCTTATTTCCCTTGCTCTCTGCATAAATATTAAAAACATTATGCACTATGTGTGTATCCACCTCACACACTAACCGACTCTGGCCTATAAGATAACTGTTGAGACAACAACCACATGTCCACGGAAGCTACGACAGGATTTACTCCTCTCGTAGATGCATTTTTATGAAAGTAAGTATTTATATTGTTGGCGGTTGTGATGGATTTTATTTGTACGCTAATTATTTTATTTGATAATATTTCTATGCAAGATATTACTGCTTTATTTATAAGTTCTCTTGGATTTTTCCATCAAAGAATTTTCTGTATAGTTGGAACGACGAAGACTGCATCAAGCTACTAAAAAACTGCTACCAGTCTATTCCACATAAAGGAAAGTTAATATTATCAGAGGCTGTCTTAGATTTAACAGAAGGCTATGACATGATAGGATCTGCCAATGTTCTAGTTGCTCTTATGTTGAATTCTTTACAGGGAGGTGGAGAAAGGACCCGAAAACAATGGACTGAACTACTCCAAGTAGCTAGTTTTTTTGTCTCTAAAATAGTGAGGAGGAAGGGCACTATAACTAAAGTTATTGAAGCAATCGAGTGCCAAGTGTTTACATGTATTCCTACAGTACTTTAGTGTGCTTCTCAACCGAAATATATGAAGCATGTTAATCTGTCATCACATATTTCTGCATGTTTAGTTTACTGCATATTATTGATAGAGTTCATGATGTAATCGCATATTTGAGGTTTATTCTATTATATTATTAATATAATTGAGCATTAAGATACTTTTGAATATTTTTTGGTGTGAACATTACGGTGTATCTTCTCATTGTTTCTCATGTTAATGTTTGAAAGTAATTTGATGTCATTATGCACATCCCGTCTTCAACTATTTTCAAGTATGGGTATACCACTTATACACAAACAACTTATTTCACAAACAACCTATTTCACAAAATTTTCAAGGGCTTGTGATGTGATAGCTGGATTAATTCCAAACTATTGTGTTAGTTTTGTTTTAAGGAATGAGATTATACATTTATTTTTTTAATGAGATTAAATGAATGAACATAGTTATTTTGTTTTGAATAAAAATTACCTTTCCTCTCGGGATAAAAGGTACATCCCAGTGAGGAAAAGGGGTTCTGTAATTGAAGGAAAAAAGAGTCAAATAGAAAGGGAAAGATTTAATCCAGAGCTAGTGGTGACCAGTGGAAACTCAAAATCCCTGAATTCTGGAAAGAAAAGAGTACTGGACTGGGGGTACTGAGGTCTCAACCAGAATAATGCTAAATATCCCTACTCTGCTACGGAGAACGGGGGAGATGAGGATGTAATAGCCTCTCTCATGGTAGGGAGGACATCATCAGTAGTCTCCAAAGTGAGATAAGTAAACAGTCTGCTTGAAAAGTAAGAACTAGGAGAACTGCCTACGAAATTTATGTTTAGACTATTTTGTAATTTTCTTAAAAACTCAGAAGAGGAAATTTTTTTGATCATTATTCTATCTTATTAAGGAATTTTCTTACAATTAAATAGAAGCAAATTTATATCTGTTGATTTACATTTTTATGATTATGGGATGATTAATAACATGTTGGTAAAGATTATATTTATATTTTATCCTCAGAGAAGGGTCCTCCCTTTAGTATGAGGGAAAGCCGGTTATAGAATATAATAGGAAAACACACCAGAAAAATATACAACAAAAAACTGTAATAAGGTAGAAAAATGTTAGTTTAGTCCAAAGTGTAAACGCTAGATCGAAAAGGTCATTTCCATTTCACTACTCTATGCTATACACGGACAAGAGTTACCGACATAACTCAGAAGGGAAGATGGTTCAGACATCTATACACATTATTTAATTGGAGCATAGGAAATACACTAACAGAAAAGAAAAATAAGGTAAACCACAACAAATCCCTCTTAACTTTTATGTTAAATTCTATATGAGGGGTAAATATGTATGTATATAAATATATTACCAAAGACATATGTAAAAAATTCCTATGTTCAAGAGTACAAGTCCCAGGAAGACTCAGAAGATATACAAAATTTATATTATTGAAAAAATAGTAAAACCATACCATGCAAGAAGATAAATAAAATGTTGGAAATAAAAAATAATCAAACTCTGTAATGTACTTACAAAAACCAAAAAATGCTACAGATACCTAACATAAATTCAGAGATTCAAAGTATATGGTTGTATATGACCAAAGGAGAGAATTTACATTAAAAAACAAATAGGGTTTGTGCCAAAAATAAGGTGACAGTCCAAGTCTCTTCAAAAAATAAGAAAACTATATACAATTAAGAACCTTGTCAGGTCAATAAAATCCATTCATGGGATGGACCTGAGAAGTCTGTGCTTATAGGCAAGGTTAAGAGTTGGAAATGAGAGGAATTTAAACAGTAGCTCAACCATTTAAAGTAGGGCAAGGCCCATGTTATATACACTTCCAAAAGAAATATTAGCACCGAGCTAAAATCTATAAATAAAATAAGACAAATGCTATGACAGCTCGGAACAAATTTCTAGAGAGAAATATGGGAGAGATCTTGCAAATAAGGTCAACCGTCGAGCTCTAGAGTCCATGTACTTGTGACTGCATAGGAAGCTAACGTTACATTGTCGGTATGGAAAACACCTTTGCAAATAATTGCTATGGCAAGAATCCAAGGCCATACCTGCATGAGCACAAGAACTGTGTTAGAATATAAATAATAGCCAAACCCCGAATCAAGGAAGAAACCCATAAAGATTAATAGTGGGACAAGGGCTCGTTATGTATGTTACCTTCGCCATGAAGCCTGAGGAGAACCCACAATGGAACACTATGTGGGAAAAACCCAAAGCTCAGTTACAATCATAAAACACAGTAATGGCAGATTAAAAACCCAAGAAGCCTAACATATGTAGCGGGAATTGATGTTAAACTTACCTGGAGATATTCAAGCCAAGGAGGTCGAATTAGACTCTAGAAAAACAAAACCTTGGAAGTCGCATTAACCTCATCTCACCATTTCTAAACTACCGAAAGCAAAGAAAATACCGAAAGTCATCCTTGAATCGCTACCCAGTGAACATGACGAAAAGGATGAGAAGAAGTAAACAAAAAATAGTTACTGGAACCTGAAATTTCAGAATTAAATGGAGAATAAACAACTCTATCACCTCACATCAAACACCGAGTGGAGAATGGAAATTATACCTGGTAGTAGGGCGCCTATAATACAATTTTGCAATGAGCGTGAGCACGAAACCAGGCTACTATAGCGATGGAAAAGGGGAGGTTGCAAAGCAGGCACATCCAGCCTCGCGAGAGAAAAGTGAACAAAGCAGTTAGGGTTGGAAGGGTGGTCGATACCCTAACTCATTGTCCAACAATCTCAGTCGTGCATTTCACACTACCGATCCAAGGGGCGAGTGGTTGACAAGTGTCGGAGGACTGTAATGAAATCCATGAGGAGTAGATTACCATAGTACACTGTATAATTCCCAATCTTAAGCCATTTAATACCTGTCAGATGTAGGACGCATTTATTCAATCAACTTATAATTTTTGTACCATAAAGAGCTCAACTCATAAACCTGGCAGATTAGAGCTGTCAGACCCGTAAACCATTGGATTGCAAAACAGATTAAGATCATAGTTTAAGTTATTCAGAATATAAGTTAAATGACGAAGCTTCATATGGTCCTCATGAATAAGAACAAATCATATGCATATTTATTGTTATAATCATTCGAATTTATAAGTCATAGACATCGGTAAAGCATAATCACTATAAACCTTTGAATTATATTGCATAAATGAATGTGAATCATAGTCATGGTTGTATTATCTATGTTTATGTTAACATGTCTTAGTGTGAGAAGGTATTAATATAGTAGGGTTAAGGTAAATATTTTTTTTTTTTTTTACTATTATGTATAATTATGTTACAAGTAGTATCAGAGAAGCGTTCATCCGCTGGGACCCAAATGGGTCGCCTAAATAATAATCGTGGTATGTAAAATTGTGCACAGAAAGTAGAAAATGAGAAGGGGATCGACACATCAAGAACCCCGTTATACAGGGGAAACAACACCCCAAACCAATCCAGAAATGAATCCATAGATGTGGATACAACTGAGTGTAGACCAACACCAGCAGACTATTAGACTGCCAGAGGAACAACAACATCAAACAAGTATACTATTGAGCATAGTGTAGAAGCTATAGGAAGAGATGGTCAGGGTAAGGAGTATTCTGCACAGTTGTTCTACCTCTCAGTCGAAGATTGAGATAAATGGTGGAGTCAAGGAAAATGGAGTATTCTTTGAGTGAGCTGGATTCTTGTAAGGATCGCCCACAATAGATTAGGGACTGCAAATAGAATGGGTATCCAGAGGATATCCAGATTTATTGCTTCAGGTCTGTAACTTCATCAGTATCCTGTATCCAAATGAAAAAATTATTCCCCACAGGGGGTTTTACGAAAATCTGAAAACGTTTTGTGCTTACCTGATTGCCGCTAACATCGTCTCCTATTTGTTTCTATTCTGTCTGTGGAGATAGGGACAAAACGGAATCCGGTTCCAGAGCTCGATATCAAGCAAGCGTTGAAGGCAAGGCAGTGCAATCTGGTGGATAACATTGTGTGTCGGGCTCTCTGCCTTCATGACCTGGAGCGAGCACAAATATACGTGGGTAGTTGTGTACCCAGTCCCGTCTAGTGGCCGTCGGCTTCAGGTATACTCCTCTTCCACCGAGCCAGTGATCCTGTACTCTAATGCGAAAGATTCGTAGAGAAAACAGATGCGAGTGAGGAGCCATCGGAGCAGTCCATGGCAACTTGTCAAAACAGTCGATGAGGTTCTGTGGGTTGGTCGCAGTGGGGTGTGAGAAACCCCAAGTCCGGTCATTTTTCCCCACAGTCCCGATACCATTGTAGGGGTGTGTGAAAATTTGTCTCTTGAGTGTAGCACCGCCATGAGAGGCTGTGGTAGAACGAGTGTAGAAACCTAATCTAGAAAACCTAAACCTTCCTTTTGCCGCCATGGCTCAACTCGCCTCCAGACCTTGGAAATTATTTATTATAAGGGCGTTAATAGAATTTATTTTTTTGGTTATTTTGAAATTATAAATCCACTATTTAACTCCAAATTAAGTTAAATATGTGTTATGTGTGGAAAAAACACAGCCCAAATAATTGTAGTGTAATCAAGGAGAAGTGTGAAAACTGCAATGCTTGGCTTTCTGATTATTCTCCTTCTTTATTTGGGAAAGTGTCGTAGGTTGAGGTAAGTCCATATGCAAAATATGATTCTCCAATAGGAGAACCTTGGGAGAACCTACATGATCTGTGCTTATGCTAGCACCAAAATTGCTCAACTTGGTCTATGTCTACTTGTGTGTCAACGCTTGTCCAATCTAGTAGAGAAGGGATAAGGAGAAAATCTAAAGTGAAAAACCTAAATCATAGGTCTTAAAAATACTTATATGAAGGGGAAACCTCCTCTGTTATCAATAATTCTGGATCCTCTTCTGGCTGTTCAAATAATAAACACCAATTCACAATTCTACTAAAATAAATAAATAAACATGTGAAAAAATAGAAAGGCTTCTTGTGCAGGGAGGTGAAGCAAGCGACTTCACCGGGGTACTGTCCAGGCTCCCCGGTAGTGAAGAAATTATTGTTTTCCTAAAGTGACTCCACCAAGGTACTGTCTAGGCCTATTGGTGGTGAAGCAACACCAGAGATGAAACTATATACTCTGAATATCCTAAACATTCTGTGCACATTACCCTTTCCTGAATTGAGTCGATTGTGATACGATGTACCTTTCTGTGAGTTCAACCAAGTAGACAATTGAGAAGATTATATGTGTGAAACTGGGTAAAAAATGGGAACTTGGAGAAATCAATAATTCCTGAAGGTATGAACCTTAACCAAAAGCTAATTCCCAGACAAAGAAGCTAAATTTTTCCCATTGTGTTTCCAAGTGTTGTCACTGCCACAACACCCTCCAAAATTTCACTACATCCAAATTTTGGAGCCTACTTCATTGTCACATCATGTGTCGCCTATGTCATCAAGTGTAATTTTATATTACCTGATATGTATTAAGTTTTCTTGAGTCTTATCGAGTTTCTTCGAATCAATTAGAACATATTTAAATGTGTTTCATGGTCACACCACCTTTTTTGTTGTAAAGCGAAATTTTTGGGTCGCAGTCGCACAAACTTCACTGCTTATATTTGGGGAATGTGAAGAAAGTGGTATCTTCATGAATATTCATTGTTGGTTAAGTTTTTGTAAGTTTTCTCGGTGATTTAGTATGTGTCTCACATGGTTTTCTGTCCGAAAATCATCTTGGCCACCCCTAGACTAATCATCTAGACTTAGAAAAAAATCAATTTCAAATGAGCTCATCAAGGAAAAGGGAACATGAGTGCACTCTAAAGCCTTGATGGGAGATACTTCATTGTTTAGAATTTCACCCTGTGCCCTCCCATAAAGTTGGGTGCACACCAAAAGAACGAAGCCCCTTCCCTACTACGAATTGTGGCCTTAATTCACCAAATATTTCTTGAGCACATTCCTTCGACTTGAAGAAGTGTGCCCTCCTTTGGTGCAATGGTGCATCCTGAAGACCTGAAGATTCTCCTTTTAGTCTTCCCCCATGCGCAATGCACTCTTCTGAATTGATTTAGCACACCTTGAAGACTTGAAGCCTCAACCTTCAGCATTTGGGAGCGTGCCCTATGCCCTCCCTCTCTCCCTTGGGTGTATAGTGCACTTGGGAAGCTCGAAGTCTTCCACTTCATCCTTCATACTTGCGACATGCACCATGCCTTCATTTTCTTCTTCCTTAGGGTGCATGACTGCATCCCGAACTGTCAAATCTCCTCCTCCATCATCCTTCATCCTTTCAGAGTGTGCCCTTGCACCTCAAAGCTCCATTGACCATTTTAACCACAACGAAAGGGAATGAACCATACAATATGCATAAAACATGCTACAGTAGGAGATTTTCAGCTAATAGTTTCTCATCATGAGTGATTTTAGAAACAAGTATTCTAGGAACCTTATGGGAACCTACTATATATGTGCTTATGCTAGCATCATAACTTCTCAACTTGGTATGTGTCTACTTATGTGTCAACGCTTATCCAATCTAGTAGATAAGGGATAAGGTGAAATCTAAAGTGAGCAAACCTAAATCATAGGTCTCAAAAATAATTCTCTCAAGGGTAAACCTCCTCTGATCTCAATAAGTAGGGGTCCCTATTCTTCCTATTGAAAATAATAAGCACAAATGCATAGTTTTACTAAAATAAATAAATAAATGGGTAGAAGAAGAGAAATTCTTCCTACACAAGGAGGTGAAGCAAGTAACTTCACTAGGGTACTGTCTAGGCTCGCTAATAGTGAAGAAATGCTTGTGCTCCTGAAGTGACTCGACTAGGGTACTATCCATGCCTGCTGGCATTGGAGCAACACTAGAGATGAAATTCTATACTCTGAATATCCTAAACTTGTCATGCACATTACCCATTCCTGAATTGAATCAGTTGTGATACAATGTATCTTTGTGTAAGTTCAACCAAGTAGAGAATTGAGAAGATGTTATGTGTGAAATTGGGTCGAATTGGGAAACTTGGGGCAATCAATACTTCATGAAGGTCTGACCCTTAATCAGATGCTAATTCCCTAATAGAGAAGCTGAAGTGTTCCCAATGTGTCACCAAGTTTTGTCGCTCCAAATACACCCTATGAAATTTCACTACATCCAAATTTTAGAGCCTAATTCATAGTCACATCATGTGCCACCTTTTTCGTTAAGTGTCATTTTATATTACTTGATATATCTTAAGTTTTATGGATTCTTCTCAAGCGTCATCGCATCATTTAGAACATCTTTATATGTGTTTCATGGTCACAACACCTTTCATGTTGTAAAGCAACACTTTTGGGTCACAGTCGCACACATTTCACTGTTTATAGTTGTGGAATGTGCGAAAAGTGGAATTTTCATGAATATTCATCATTGTTTAAGTTTGTATATTTTTTATTGATGAGTTAGTATGTGTCACACATGGTTTTGTGTCGGTAAACTATCTTGTCTACCCCTCGTTCAATCATCTAGACTTAGAAAAATTTGGGTTTCAAATGAACTCATAAAGGCCAAGATACATGACTGCACTCTGAAGCCTTAATAGGGGATCCTTCATTGTTCACAATTGCACCCTACACCCTCCCACAGAGTTGGGAACACTACATAAGAAAAAATCCCCTTCCCTGCTCCGAACTACACCCTCAATTCACTAAGTATTCCTTGACCACACTCCTTTAGTGCACTGGTGCATCTTGAAGAACCAAAGCTTACCCTTTCAACCTTCCCTTATGCACCATGCACCCTCCTGAATTGAACGATATCAACAAATAAATTACATAATTTATCTAAGTTCAAGTAGGCATTATTGTTCTGTGTAGTCATTAACTTTTCTAGTACAAAGATGTATACAACTAGAATAAAACCGAAATTGTACATTTCAGAGACAGGAAGTCGGAAGGGAACCCAGTTTCACTTCAGGAAATCAACCCTTGAGCAAACATAATATAAATAACCATTCAATCTTTCGACAAAGATAAGCCAGTTCTTAAGACAGTAAAACCCTCATGGGCTAAAACCATAATTCTGGAAGTACATTCAAATGCATGCAACTCGGTGCATGGTTCCAGGAACCATAAAACCTTAACATAAGAGGCCTCAATACTGGAGGAGTACCATCCTGGAATAAAATAACCGAAAAGAATAAGTTCCTAGAAACTATGTTGTTAACATAAGCATGTCGTAGAGGAGAACAGAGTACTTCCAGCAAGAGGAAAGAAGTTTGATTAGAAGGTACACTGTAAGAAGAGGAGAAAACTCTGGAAAGCTAAGGGTAAAATCAGTACCTGTAAAACCCTATACCTCTTCCTTGACTGGAGAAACTTCCTGTGAGCTAAGGCGAAATTTCAATCCGTTTGAATAGTAATAAATTTGTGAGAAGACATATGTAAACATTATGCATCTTACATGTAGAGAGACCCTTTTGGAAGATAGGCATCAATGGCATTGTGGAACCTGTCAAGAAAGGAGACTGCAAAATTAATAGAAAATTATGAAACTAATCATATATCAAACCAAAACAATTAACTGTAAATGTGCCCTACCTGGAAAAGGTTTTGGTTGTGAAACGTTGTATTTATGATTAGTTAAACTGTGAGAGAACTATCATAGAACCCTGAGAAGGGGAGCAACGAAATCCTACTAGGCAAGGAGAAAATGATTCCTCGACCAGAAAGGGTAAGGCGATACTTACATGACATAACCAATTATGTTCCTCACCATCGATTAAGGATCTTCATCGAGAGCCGTGGATCAAACATTGATCCCAAGATTTGTGCCAAGTGTAGAGCCGGGACAGAGTCAAGGTTTCGAGAGCATGCCCTAACTCGGGTGGCATGACTATGGGGTGGGGTTCGATATTGGTTAGGCTGTATTCCATATTAAATTCACATCGTTAAACAATATTAAATTTTCACATAAAATTTATACAAGGAGTCTCGGAACGTTGAATGCAGATTTCATTATAACCTATATGCAATAGCTTATAATGAAGGGGAAAGAAGTTTGATTAGAAGGGAAACTTTAAGAAGAAGAGAAAACTCTGTAAATCTAAGGGTAAACTCAGTATCTGTAAAACCCCATGCCTCTTCCTCGACTAGAGAAACTTCCTGTCAGCCAATGCGAAATTTCAATCTGTTTGAATAGTAATAAATTTGTGAGAAGACAGATGCAAACATTATGCATATTACTTGTAGAAAGACCCTTTTGGAAGATAGGCATCAATGGCATCGTGGAACCTGTCAAGAAAGGAGGTTGTAAAATTAATAGAAAATTATGAAACTAATCATGTATCAAACCAAAAAAATTAACAGTAAATGTGCCTACCTGGAAAAGGTTTTGGTTGTGAAACACTGTATTTATGATTAGTTAAACTGTGAGAGAACTATCGTAGAACTTTGAGAAGGGGAGCAACGAAATCCTACTAGGCAAGGAGAAAATGATTCCTCGACCAGAAAGGGTAAGGCAATAGTTACATGACATAACCAACTATGCTCCTCACCATCGATTAAGAATCTTCATCGAGAGTCGTGGATCAAACATTGATCTCAAGATTTGTGCCAAGTGTAGAGCCAGAACAGAGTCAAGGTTTCGAGAGCATGCCCTAACCCGGGTGGCATGACTATGGGGTGGGGTTCGATGTTGGTTAGGTTGTATTCCATATTAAATTCACACCATTAAACAATATTAATTTTTCACTTAAAATTTATACAAGGAGTCTCGGAACGTTGAATTCAGATTTCATTATAACCTATATGCAATAGTTTGATTAAAATTTTTATAAGCCATGGGAATATTGTATTTGGATACAATCAGAACCTACCTATATGCGTGTAGTATCATATGTTAAATATAACCTTGAATTATTATATTAAATTGTGTCAAATTGCTAGATAATAGGTTATGATTATGGAAGTTAAACATATGTGCATCATAAACGTTCCTGTTTTTGTATTTAACAAGGCCACATAGCTAGTGTTCCCCGTCACTTAGTTCAAATATAGTTAAATTAAGATAAATTTTTTTCTTTGTAAGTTTGAAAGCAATGGGACTACATCATGTTCATGTCCAAGAACAATATCCGAATAACCTGGGGAATTAAATCACTGACTTAAAATCTAGGAGCACCTTAATAACACACACAATCATTGTTATCTAGGACCTCATAGACAACGAAATTAAAATAATTAAAATATGGAATTATTCTACATTGTATTTAATGATTCTAATTAATATTGGTTAATTTCAATCATATATTTATGAAATGAAAAACAGTTTTATTATTTTACTTTAATTTAATATAATATATTGATTGATTATATATTTATTAATTGTAATTATAATTAAATTAATTTTATTCCAATGTAAATGTAAATTTAAAATGTAAAATAATTAAAATTTTGATTAAAATATAATAAATTATTATATTGTTGAATGGCTATAAATTAGGTGGCTTAGTGTTTTCTATTTTAATTTGAAAGAGTTGATGATACAGTTTTCCATAAATAACCTCGGCAAACATGGCACCAAAGCAACTTATAAAGTATGGAATATATTTTAATTTGAAAGAGTTGATGATACAGTTTTCCATAAATAACCTCGGCAAACATGGCACCAAAGCAACTTATAAAGTATGGAATATGTTTGAACCCAACGTGAATCGAACACGGAACCTTCTGATCTGGAGGCTGACGCGCTACAATTGCGACACTGAACCAACTAATATTGACCTCATAACCGAAGGCGCGGATATCACTTAATATAACCGAAGGCGCGGATATCACATAATAAGGACAGAAAACGGAACCGAGTACTGTTATGAGTCCAGCGGCGGCGGAAATAATGATGGTTTAATAAGACCCAACCTCTTTGCACCAATCAGGAGGTGAATAAATAAAAATTTATAAAATAAATTATATTGATTTTGTAATGTTTACTTTACATATTGGGGAATTAATTTTTTGTCAAGGGCGATCAATCTAGTTTCAACGTATGATCGAATACGTAATAGGGATAATAAGTCAAAAAATAAGTCAAACTTCATCTTTACGAAGATCTTGTTCTGCCGACGAATCATTTCTTTTATTAGTAAACTGTGGTGGATTTGGAGTTAAAGGATGTGACACCGAACCTGAAACCAAGTCATGGTTTTCGGCGCGAATAAATATTAAGTAGGTAGAGTGTTTAGTTTTTCTTCTATGGTTTGAGTGTTGAGTTTTTCTTCTATAAAATATGTAGAAAGGTCAAAATATTAGATTGAGCACAACTTGAAATAAGATTGAGCACAACTTGAAATAACACTCGTTGCATCTTATATTATAAAAGTTAAGAAGTAGATTTTAAGCTGTCACTCTTAATTTGTGTGGGCCATAAGCACTCTTGGCAATTTGAACGACAATTCACACGAGGCGGCTACAACTTGTGGGGGCCATAAGCACTCTTGGCTATTTGAACGACCATTCACACGATATCCAAGCTGCTGTGAACAGGGTGTGTTTCCGGATATATTGGATATGGAATCTGTGAAGGACGAAGTGGCGCTTCGGGCTTGGCCATAAGTATGGCATTTTCATTAGAGAACCCCTTTCTCCTAAGATGTGCCCTTCGTCTTAAAATCCCTGACATCATTTCGAAAGCCGGCCCCGATGTTTCTCTCTCCCTCCAACAGATCGCCGCCCAACTCCCCTCTGAAGATCCCGACCTGGGAGCCCTTTCCCGCATTCTTTCTTACCTTTCCAGCATGGGAATATTGCAGGCAGTCAAAGCAGAGAAGGGAATTAACATGAAATACGGGCTTACCAATCTCAGCAAAAGCTATTTCACCTCGGAGGATATTAATCCGCGAAGCCTCGTTCCCTTAGTTCTTTTGCAGACACACCCAACTTACGTGACCGCGTGGGCCAATATTCACGAACGTGTGCTTCATGGCGGCGATAATTGGAAGAAATCTAGTGGCAATGGCAAAGACTTCTGGAGTTTCGCTGGCAGCAATCCGGAGTTCAGCGCCATCTTCAACGCTGGCATGGTGGCCGTCACAAAGGCCACTATGGAAGATATCTTAGCTGTTTATGATGGCTTCAAGGACGTCAACACGCTGGTGGACGTGGGCGGAGGGCACGGGGACGCCTTGAGTATCATAATTGATGCGTACCCTCATATCCGCGGCATCAACTTTGATCTTCCTCAAGTTATCGCTACTGCACCAACTCTCCCCGGTATTTCTAATCCCCTTTCTAAATTATAAATATACTTTTTTCCCACATATACATATGTATATAAACATTCTTATTATGAGGATATATAGCCTACCATGTTCTTTATCTATTTGTTAATCCTATTCTCATTCACGCAGGCGTACAACACATTAGCGGAAGCCTGTTTCAGACCGCCGCACCCTCTGCAGATGCGATTTTTATGAAGGTAACTAATTATTCTGTTGGCGGCCGTTGTGATCTATTTTATTTGTACGCTAATTATTTTATTTGATAATATCTCTATGCTAGATATTAGTACTTTATTTATAAGTTTCTCTTGGATTTGTTCATCATAGAATTTTCTGCATAGTTGGAACGACGAAGACTGCATCAAGCTACTGAAGAACTGCTACGAGTCTGTTCCACACAAAGGAAAGTTAATATTATCAGAGGCTGTCTTGGATTTAACAGAAGGGCATGACATGATAGAATCTGCCAATGTTGTGGATGCTGTTATGTTGAATTGTTTACCTGGAGGTGGCGAAAGGACCCGAAAACAATGGACTGAACTACTCCGAGCAGCCGGTTTTTCTGTCTCTAAAATCGTGGGGAGGAAGGGCACTGTAACTAAAGTTATTGAAGCAATCAAGTGCTAAATCATGTTTACAATATGTATTCCCACAGTACTTTAGTGTGCTTCTCAACCGAAAGCATTTTAGTATTTCTGCGTGTTTAATTTACTTCCTTACTGATAGAGTTCATCATGATGTAATCGCATATTTGAGGTTTATTCTATGATATTATTAATATAAATGAGCATTTATATTAAGCTACTTTTGACTATTTGTTTTGTGTCAACGTTACCGTGTATCTTCTGGTCATCGTTTCTGATGTTGATGTTTGAAAGTAATTTGATAAACCACTGATACAAGCAACCTATTTTCAATTATTGGTAAACCACCGATACACAACTATTTTCAATCGCGTAGTCTTAAAAAAAGAAAAAGCAGCCAAATGGTTTAGAATTCGACAATGATTTTGAAAAAATCTGGTAAAGATTTGCTCAGATTTTTGTTTGCAGTTGTTAAACTTTAATATTTTGAGTGTCCAAAAAGTTTTTGATAGTGCTAAATCCATTTCCACTATTAAAATAGATTCCAAACACTCCAACTACCTGATTTTTTGAATTTTAGTTTACCAAATTTCAGCAAAAAAAAATTGCAGTCCAAACTATTCCACATACTAGATAGACAACTTTATTTTCAATTATTGATAAACCACTAATACACAAGCAACCTATTTCACAAAGCTGATGATAAACTTTTCATATATATATATATATCAAAGCCACGTCGTAATCACTATTTTCAAAGGGGCTGTTCAGGAATAAAATTTTGAAAAAATAATAAGAAAATAAAAAATAAAATATTAGATCTTAATAAAATTTTATATTTTATTTTTAAATTAAAAAATATGTATTGAAAGATGTGACATATATTTTGTATAAGTTATATAAAATTAATTATTAGACTTTAAAGACATTTTTAAAATAAAAATATAATTGAAATTTAAATATAAATAATTAATTTAATGAAATTTTTATATTTCAAATAATTTCATTTTCACACTTCACTTTAATTTAATAAACTAAATAAAAATATAATTTAAATTTAAATATAAAAATTTTTAATGAAATTTTTATATTTCAAATAATTTCATTTTTAAACATATCATTTTAACCTAATAATCTAAATGCTCACATAACTTCAATCAAATGAGCTAAATGCAAGAAATTCATGTATGCAAATAATTAGTTACATACATACCTTCAAGTAACTCTTGTTTGATGTGTATATAAGAGGCTACTCTTGTTTTATGTTATGTATCCAAAATGAATTTGTATACATTGTTATTATTTTTTGTGCAGATTTTTTTAATTAAAATTATGTTATTAAAAAATTAAATAACTAGCAATTGCACCTAATGTTGCAAAGGAAACGCTGTAAGGAAGCTGGTAGAATGAGAGTAGCTGTAATTGTTTTGATATATTATATGTTATTGGAGATATGTATACAGAATGTATATTGTTTGAAATAGACATTGCATTTTGATAGTTGAAAAGAAAGTTATATTATAATGTCATTGGAGATATGTATATAGAATGTATAATGTTTGAATGCAATATCAACACCTTCATGAAAGAAATATGAAATTGTTCAATATGCTGAAATGAAGAACATAAAATGTTTCAATATTGAATGAGATAGTAATGTTTGTTTGCATAAGAAAATAGGAGGGTTTTAATTGTGGGAATTCCAAGTATTTGTTATGCTAGAAATTGTATGAGTCAACATGCTAGAAATTGTATGGGGTTTTTGCCAACTTCATTTCTTTTTTATCTTTATTGTTGTAAGACACAGTATTATGTTATTTTCTTATGCAAACAAACATTACTATCTCATTCAATATTGAAACATTTTATGTTCTTCATTTCAGCATATTGAACAATTTCATATTTCTTTCATGAAGGTGTTCATATTACATTCAAACGTTATACATTCTATATACATATCTCCAATGACATTATAATATAACTTTCTTTTCAACTATCAAAATGCAATGTCTATTTCAAACATTATACATTCTGTATACATATCTCCAATGACATATAATATATCAAAACAATTACAGCTACTCTCATTCTACCATCTTCCTTACGGCGTTTCCTTTGCAACATTAGGTGCAATTGTTGTAGTTTCTCCTTTGCTAGCTCAGAGATTGCATGAGCATACCTATGCAATACATTTCGATCTTCTAAACAAATCTCCAATATATTTTTAATTCCATTGAACATAATATTGAGATAATATGAATATATGAATGATATGTAAAATAAGTTTAATGGAAATGGAAATTTAGACTGAAGGTATACAGACTCTGGCTCTGAAAGTTTAGACTATATAACAAAACTAACTCTACTTCACATTGTGCAAAAAATGGAGTTATCTTAATACTCTTTTTAGATTTGAAGTAAATAATAACACCTGCGGTGATGTGGGGCTCGGCATTATACCATGCAACTCAAGCTCATTACTGGAAATCAGTTTCAATCTTATAAACACATTGCCTGCCTCTGGGTTTCTCTTTATGCTGGATTATGAATATTAGCTTATGTGTTACATTACTAGTCTTAAATAAATCTCAATATATTTTAATTAAAATGAGAATATGAGATAATATTAAATGTATAGTGAATATGTAAATCAAGTTTAAATAAATGGAGGGTTAGATGACATTCAGTTTCTTGATCTCTCTGCAGTTTCAGCTATGGCAAAACTTGCTACTTTCCATGCAAAAATGGATTGTCTTGTATACTCCACACATTGAATATAGAAGTAAATAAAAACAACTTAAGTGATAGCGTCCCAGGCATATACACCATGTGCCTCAAAACTGTTTAGAAAACAGAGTTTTCACCCCAAGTAGAAGGAAGCGAAAAACTTATCTTGATGAAGTAGTCTTGCTTTAATTACTAATAGGTCGTGGTTGGGTTCCAGTATTTGAACTTGCTGCTTCAGCATTTGATTGTTTTTATGTTTGAGTTTCAAAGTGATTGGGATTTCCAATATGGATGTACTCTAGGTCCTTTTCACAAATCACATTCAAAATGTTGGACGGAAATTCATTAGTTTCTTTTGGCAAAATTTCATGTTACTTTCAAATCAATCTGTATTTGAATTGCTCTGTGAATTGCTCTGTGATAAATCACTCGATAGGCTGATTTCTATATTTAAAATTTAAATATATGGATTTGCTGATATAATTACTATTGTTTCGTGATCTCTTCAACTATTTGGAAATAGGGTGCAGATCTGGATGCAACAACTCATGAGCATTCCAAGGGCAGTGAAGCAGAGTCAAACAGACAAAATGATCTTCCAAATGAAACTGCAGGCTTAACATGGTCAGCGGGTGAGTCTCAGTTGATTGAAGACTCTCAGGAGCCGATAAATCACTCTCTTGCTTGCAATGAGATACTTGAAAACAGATCTTGTGAGGAAAATACTGAAGAAGGGAACTGCATGCTCCCCAGCCTGACTGAATGTCGTCGCGTTAAAAGGAATAAACTTGAAAAAGAACTGCATCAAGTTGCCCCTCCTGAGCTAGAAAACATTGACCTTGATACCCCACCTGATGTGCTGATTACTGTAAGTTGATATAGTTAATACTTGCTGCATCTGTACATAACTTTTAGTCCATTTTTTCTGATATTTTCCCTGTATTCGACTGTCTTGTAGGATTCACAGATAAGTAGTTCAGAAGAAAGCATCTGGCATCTGTCATGGCTAAACAAAGATATGGACTAGGCATCTAGCTTGTCTGGTAAGAACTTGGGTGATAGCCAATGAAAGAGACAATGACCTATTCATCCAGGTTAGTCTAAAATTCTGGTATAGAACTCTTATCCAGATTACTTATTCACTAAAAAAAACAGTGTTGTATCTAATAATTTTCATATTTGTACAGGTTATGTTCAGAAACCACTTTTTTTTGGAAAGGAATCAGATAGCTAGTCCAATAAATCTTCTGTTTCAGTTTATAGTACAGCATTGGGATAAAATCGGCAAGGGTCCAGACTCCAGAAAACCAAAAAATCGTAAAAATTGAGAATCAGCAAACCTCAGCAAAATCGTAAAAATTGAGAATCAGCAAACCTCAGCAAAATTAAGATACCACGAAAATATCGGTAAAAATCAGAAAACATTGGCTAGGCCAAAAAAAATTGTGATTTGCTAATCTTTTTTGATAAGATCGGGATGTTAGCAACACTTTATACTTGGAATCAATTAATTGGTTAAGATTTTTGCCACCTTCAGAAGCACTTAGTATCATATTTTTTTTATACTCATTTATGTATTATATCAGCAATGTTTATGGAAAGACAGGAAAAATGACTGGTTTAATAAATATACCAATATGCCTAGGAGGACACTATTACCATAGTCAACTTGGCAAAACCCCAAAGTGGGGTCCCGGGTCAGTGAACTAGTCTGGTGAATTGGGGCGTCTTATTAGTGTTGGGGTTTTTCTTTGGGTTCTCTCATCTACACGTTGGAACTTGGAAATGATTAGATGATATCTATCTCCTGCGTCCCAACTCCCCTCTGTTGGATTTATTTTTGCCTGCCATATATTGCTCAGTAACTGTTTTGTCGGGCATGTCTGAAAGACACGGTCGTAGTAGTAGTGATGATCTGCCCAGAGCTTGCATTTTGTCGAATCCACGTTGTCAGCATCTAGTCATATGGGGTAGAATTATCTTGAAATTTTCATTTTCTATTGGAACAATGGATTACACTCCAGAAAGATCATGTATGCATTGCTTACATTATGTAACTCAATTGATTTTATGTTAATAGAATGCCATGGTGACTTTTTCTAAAGAATTGTGGCTTTTCATGTTAAAGTATAATACAAAAGATTAGTTGTTTGGTTGCATAATTAATTATTGCTGAATTCCAATGATCAATACCAAAATATGGCTGAGGTGCATCCATACAAAGTAGGCAAATGATTACTCGTCTTTGCAAGCAGTTCTCTAGAACAATTACTCCACATCAGTTAGATTTCTACATAAAATGGAAGTGATAAATTCTCAAGTTTCATTGAGCATCTCATAATGGCTTCTGTTTGTGTTGTATTCAACTCGGAAATAAAATCCTTTACAAATAGTCCGAATTTGCGAACAACATAAATAAAGTAATGAAAGGAAATAAAAATGAAACTATGATGGTGAGAACAGCACCTCAAATCTCCCCTAGGTTGAACTTCATCGGTGTGAAATTTATCGAACTGGTATGTATATTTTCCAGTATTATTTGATTTTGCTTTCCATGTTTCTGTACAAACCTGAGATTATAGGGAAGGATCATTGTTTTCAATGGCAAAAAAGGATGCTTCTCGCACTTCAGATTTCTACGAGTTGTTCGTCCTGTGGGACGCCTCAACAAATAACCCACATAAATCTTTACACCATTACTGGAAAGGTGTGAGATTTCTATATATTGTAATTTATTTCTTATTAAATTTAGTTATATGTTTTTGTAGTTTAATTGTTTTTCAATCTATGTTCTGGATTTGACATCAAAGATATAGCTGAAACAAAGTTATGTAACTTATGTGTGTGAGCATAAGTTATATTTGATGTGCTAAAAACTTCTGTTATAATGACTTTATCTTCATACATAACATTTTAACTAAATAAACTATAAATTATATACACACAATTCACATATACAAATAAGTAATGATATAACACTATTTGGTTTTTATTATTTAAATTTATTTATAATTATTATTTTCCTTTAAATTTTAATAATTTTAAATTAAATATATATATGAGAAAATACCTTGCAATATTGGGTGAGCGTTGTGGTCACGGTAGGTTTATTTTACATAACAAACAAACATCTATGAAAAATCCTGCCTTCACTAGGGACGAGTGATATATGGCCTGTAGGCAACAAAATTGAAGTGATTTGTTATAGCAATCGAATTATTCGATGTCATGAATTTGGCGTTGATATGCATATATTTCACTAAGTTGTAATGACATTTTCAAATGGCCCATATTATAATGGAGGTATTAAGTGGAGAGTTTTGATATGGTCTTGGTCCTCCTCAGCTGAAAGAGAATTGTGGCTCAACTCATTCCGAATTACACACTCTGCAAACAATCCAAACTGGAGATATCACAAAAGCAGTAAGTCCCCCAACCCCAATTTGAAAGGTCCTTATTTTATTTGAGAATGGGAGTATTGTACAATGTATAATGGATAATAATATGGCTGAGGTGCATCCATACAAAGCAGGCAAATGATTACTCGTCTTTGCAAGCAGTTCTCTAGAACAATTACTCCACATCAGTTAGATTTCTACATAAAATGGAAGTGATAAATTCTCAAGTTTCATTGAGCATCTCATAATGGCTTCTGTTTGTGTTGTATTCAACTCGGAAATAAAATCCTTTACAAGTAGTCCGAATTTGCGAACAACATAAATAAAGTAATGAAAGGAAATAAAAATGAAACTACCCACATAAATCTTTACACCATTACTGGAAAGGTTCCAAGATTAAGAAAATAAAATACGCATATGCGGGGCTTTCAATTTGACCTCACATGAAACACGCTGTCAATAACGTACTACAGAAAACCAGATTCAAAAGACTATAACTGTCGGGAGTGTGCCTAACTGATCAAAGTCTATACACGTGACTAAAATAAGTCCAGTTCTCTCCAATAGTTCTTGTTTTCATTCACTAAAAGGGATTGTTTTCTTGTTAAGATAGGTGATTTCCTTCTTAAAAAATGAAACCAGGTTATAAGTTCAAGGACAACGTATAATAGCCCAGTAAAGGCTAACAATAACTATATGACCAAAATCCAAACCAGAACTGAACACCTAATATTTAAGGAAGCTGTCATACCATCATAAGCACAAATATAACAAAGTCCTAAGCTGGTGAGGTTGTCATTTCCATTGAAAACAACAGATACAGAGACAGAGTATGTTATGAAGCTGATAGGTGATGCCCACTTCAAAATGCTGATTACCTAAGAATTTCTTGGTGGCAATAAAAACAGTGGGATGGTGCCACTAAAGCTGGATGATTACTTGGTAGTCCTGAACTGATGGAACATTTTAAAGCAAGTGGAAAATCAGAACAAACGACTTCGTCACCTCCTTCTAGTGACAATGACAATGGTGAATTGGATGTAGAGACGCTGAAGTCAATTGTAGGAACTGTTGTTTTAAGCCTTTATGCGGCTGAAGATGAACCACATTAAATTTAATTTTAACCTAGGTATTAAGTGGAGAGTTTTGATATGGTCTTGGTCCTCCTCAACTGAAATAGAATTGTGGCTCAACTCATTCCCAATTACACACTCTGCAAACAATCCAAACTGGAGATATCACAAAAGCAGTAAGTCCCCCAACCCCAATTTGAAAGGTCCTTATTTTATTTGAGAATGGGAGTATTGTACAATGTATAAAGGATAATAATATAGTTAGAGTAATAGTAAAAGATTAGAATGAGTTAAATCATTTAAATCAATTGCCTTCAGCCAAATCCTCTGAACATATATTCAAACAGAAATCTCCTGACAGCTGAAACTTATGACATGAGCTCATCACTGAACACCTAATATTTAAGGAAGCCGTTATACCATCATAAGCACAAATATAACAAAGTTCTAAGCTGGTGAGGTTGTCATTTCCATTGACAACAACAGATACAGAGACAGAGTATCTTATGAAGCTGATAGGTGATGCCCACTTCAAAATGCTGATTACCTAAGAATTTCTTGGTGGCAATAAAAACAGTGGGATGGTGCCACTAAAGCTGGATGATTACTTGGTAGTCCTGAACTGATGGAACATTTTAAAGCAAGTGGAAAATCAGAACAAACGACTTCGTCACCTCCTTCTAGTGACAATGACAATGGTGAATTGGATGTAGAGACGCTGAAGTCAATTGTAGGAACTGTTGTTTTAAGCCTTTATGCGGCTGAAGATGAACCACAGTAAATTTAATTTTAACCTAGGTATTAAGTGGAGAGTTTTGATATGGTCTTGGTCCTCCTCAGCTGAAAGAGAATTGTGGCTCAACTCATTCCCAATTACACACTCTGCAAACAATCCAAACTGGAGATATCACAAAAGCAGTAAGTCCCCCAACCCGAATTTGAAAGGTCCTTATTTTATTTGAGAATGGGAGTATTGTACAATGTATAAAGGATAATAATATAGTTAGAGTAATAGTAAATTATTAGAATGAGTTAAATCATTTAAATCAATTTCCTTGAGCCAAATCCTCTGAACATATATTCAAACAGAAATCTCCTGAGAGCTGAAACTTATGACATGAGCTCATCTAGTTTAGTAAACAAATCCAAAAAGATGCAGTTGTGCAGTTCACTTCACAGTATTTGAGACATATGGAATGAACGTATAAGTTCATTAAAAAAGAACGAAAGAAGAAGACGATAAGTTCATTAAATCAAAAACAACCCATAATAAAACAAAAGAACAATTCAGATTTGCCAAAATGATCACAATGATCTTAGTATAAACTTCGACTGAGCTCCTCAATTTTAAATTTCTATACTCTAATAGCCCAGTAAAGGCTAACAGTGACTATATGACCAAAATCCAAACCAGAACTGAACACCTAATATTTAAGGAAGCCGTCATACCATCATAAGCACAAATATAACAAAGTCCTAAGCTAGTGAGGTTGTCATTTCCATTTGTTAAATACACACAGGATTCAGTTTAAAAAGAAACCAAGCTGAATATAAAATTTCCGTAATGTTTAGCAGAGTAGTTGAAAAAGGAAATGCTAGAAAAATTAGGATCACCTACCTTACCCATTGTAGGGCTCCTCGTGAGTCCACCAGTGCCCAGTATTAAAAACGAGGATATTTGCATGTTGATTCTCTCATATACAACAGTTGTTTGTCTCTCAACCTCTCAAGCATCAGAGAGGCATTGAACCTGCACATAACATGCCAATATGGAAAGTCCAAAAACATCTGCAAATAAGCAACAGTTTATTGATTCAACGACCGCAACAGCAAGCTAGAACCACCATGAACAAATAAATCACCTGGAAAGCTCGCAGTCCTGAGGCTGCCATCTCCATCTCTCGTATCCATTCTACCATTTCCTCTGCAGTCGAAATCAATGCTAGTCGAAATCAATGGCTTCTGTTTGTGTTGTTTTCAACTCGGAAATAAAATCCTTTACAAATAGTCCGAATTTGCGAACAACATAAATAAAGTAATGAAAGGAAATAAAAATGAAACTACCCACATAAATCTTTACACCATTACTGGAAAGGTTCCAAGATTAAGAAAATAAAATACGCATATGCAGGGCTTTCAATTTGACCTCACATGAAACACGCTGTCAATAACGTACTACAGAAAACCAGATTCAAAAGACTATAACTGTCGGGAGTGTGCCTAACTAATCAAAGTCTATACACGTGACTAAAATAAGTCCAGTTCTTGGCAATGTATTCCGCTGGGCCAGTGCTCTCTGATTTTCCCGCTGTTCTTAACCAGTTTCTGGTTTTAATAACAAAAGATTCAGTAAAGGCAAAAAAAGAGAGGACCGAACAGAAAATTTGATGAGGATCCAAGAACAAACCTGAGGCGCATCCACAGCTTTGGTTGCCGAGGGCCGGGTATGTTCACATATTCCAGTGTGCTGGCTGTTTTTTACATCTCCAACCCTCAATATGTATATGTTTATGGTGTGACTGACTCTACTGCAAACAATTATTCCTGAAGATTATGGAATTCCTAATGAAACTGGAAGAAAGCGTGATTTCCCATTTCTTTGCGTCGATAACGTCCGCCCAATTCAGAGCGAGGGTTTGCAAAGTGCTCTCGGCTTCTTTGGGTAAAATCGAACTCTGTTTTGTGGGAGCGGCCATGGATACCGATGACTCGAAATTTCTGAAGGTATGCTGCAACCCAAGCCAGAGCCAGGATGATGACTACGGAAAGTCACAACTGCTTGGCAACTGTTCTAATTCAAATCCATGGTTGATGACGATTCAATCGTCTAACAAAAGATCAAAGGGCTCATAGTATGACACGAGGGCACCCAACAAAGTTGTTTTCAAATAAATACGCCTTACGGCGTAATAATTCATACTTGAATTTATTTTCTAATTTTATAAAGAAACTAATGTAATATTATCTCAACTCATCGTTAATAAAATAAGTAACTCTATATGCATAATTTTATTTTATAAACATTCATTTGAATTTACAAAGCCCAAGGAAGGAAAGCAAATCAGTTAAACGAAAAGAGATTGAGCATCCGAAAAGTTGAAGATTATCCTAAAAAATCCTTCCTTGGTACTATTCCACAGCCTCCTAATGACAAGGAGCAAATAGTTACTTGGTATTATTTTCAGATCAAACGTTCAAATCGTCAAAAATTCAGCGGCCAATGCTCAGCGTGGGCAGCGCCGGCACTGAATCCATGTCCGATTTGGCTTCTTTGCCACTGTTTTCCCCTTGATGGACCTCAACCTCTGCGACGAGATCCCTATTCAATTCATTGACCCGTCACTTCAGCTCGTTGATGTACTTTGTGATATCCCAGATTATGCAATTATTCTGAATATGTGACACCAAAATTGAATCCAAATTTGCTCTGCATTATAATAAGTTCAATCTTTTCGATTTTACAGAAAATCGAAATTTATTATAGAATTAAAAAGATTATAAATAAACTTTATTTTTCTAAATTTTATAAATAAAGAAAATGTCATTACAACTGACGATACGATGATCATTATTAATTTGTCTAATTTATAGACTAATTTATTAGTAAAAGCTAAGTAAAAAATTTCATGGAAATATCTATACATAGATTCCAGAGCCAGTGAATCATTAAACAACCAAAAAGTATAGAAACTAACCATTTTACATTTGGCTTTATCTTTCTAGTTGAAAAATATGAAAAATCAAAATTTCCATGGAATTACAACACGAAAGGGTTTATAATATAAAAGAAGTTTTAAGATAATATTTAAGACATTTTTTTGGGTAAATTGTGCTAACTTAACATAAAAGAAAATTTGTACATTGTCTTAAATATTGTTTTTAAGTTTTTGTCTCAAATTAAATTGTCTTAAAATTAAATTGTTTTAAAATATTGTCTCTATAAAAGCCATATATAACACAAGCATTTTTGTCTCTCTATAGACACTTTTATATTTGTCTCTCTAGAAATAATTGTTGCACTACAAGGGGGTTTTAAGACAATTTTTGGGTAAATTGTCTTAACTTGAGAGAAAAATAAACTTTTGTATTGTCTTGAATATTGTCTTTAAGTGGGTGTCTCAAATTATTATGGTAAAAAATTGTCTCTATGAAGACAATATATAACACAAGCATTATTGTTTCTTATTTCATTTTTGTCTCTCCAAAGACAATTTTTTGTTTGTCTATCCAAATACGATAGTTGAAATTAAATACTTATTGTCTTTATGGAGACAATGTCTTTAATCCTAACTATTTTCTCTCTAGACTCAATATAAAACAACGAATCCAGAAAAATATCTTACCATTAAAATAAATCAATATAAAAATATTTAATTAAAATAAACTACAATATCATTGAATAATTCATGTTAGGGTACAGTGGAATCGAACCACCAACTAGGTGCTATTCCATTGAGCTAGCACAATTAAATAATTATGTGAGGAGTTATGGCACTCCTTGAAATTGTATATATAGACATTGATTTTTAAAAAATGCTCACAATATCCTTGTGAAATATACAATTATGAAAACCCCTATTTTTAACTTAATATAAAAAATAAATCAATGGATTTAACTCACTGTGACACCTTTGTGGCTTGACTTGCACAAAAAGCTAATAATAAACAATAATATGCAAACAAATTAATCTAGTCATACAAAGAAAATTAACTAGAATTAGCACAAGCAATACAACCACAACCCAAAGAGCTACATCAACCTGCTAGTAAGCATTGATGACACGTATGATGTAGACAACAAACCATGATTGCATCTTCAACTCATTCAAGACAAAATGGCACTCTCCTCTTTCACCATTACTAATTTCTTTGACCACTTTTTCAATGTAAGTTTTTTAAGGTACATAACTAGAATATCCAATAACACACATTTGTTTTCCTAGAAGAAAATGCCTTTCCCTCTTATACATAGCAGATGAATATTGTGTATCACCGCAGTTGTTGATAAAGTAGCAATTAGAACAAAATACATGCCATCTTATTCAAATTAGAACACCGTTGTGTAGTGTATCGCCCCAACTGCTGATAACTTAGCAATTAGAACAAATTCCAACATATAACTACTCATAAGACAATTAAAAAAACTCTTGACCTTCTGGGCTTAACATATTGTTTTTCAATAAAAATTATTTTACAAAGGACAATAAAAAACATTCTACAAAGGACATTCTAAAGTAGAACTTACCTTATGACAAGAAAAGGATGTTCACAATTGGCACAACCTAGAAAGAAATTCGATAATAGTTGCATAATTGCGAAGAAATTTTCCTTATTCAAAAAACTAATCAAACTGGACCTGTAAATAGAAATAAATACCATAGATTTTTAAGCCAAACCAAAATCACAACAAAAAAATGAATCAAAACTATTATTATATTTCCTTTCCATAGATAATAGAAGTGTTTGCCCTAGATCTTCAATAAGAAGTTGTATAAAATTCGTTCTCAGCTTTAGTAAACTGACACTCAATCACTTGTACATCACTAAGAGGAAGAAAAGCACTCAAAGGGACTGGACATTAAAATCCATATGAAAGCCCAATTCTACATTCATACCTTCCCTCTTTCCATTATTGTCTTTTTTCCTTAGCGAAGTGAAGGGCCTCAAGTTAGCTTGAACTAATTTCAAGCCAAGTTCATCACATTTCTCAAAAAAAATTTGAATTAGTTTATACTAGGTGGACACCACAAGGTATAATACTCAAATTATGACATCCTATTATAATCTATAAAATTGAAGTTGTGAGATGAAATCAAAATTTTGAAACAGTAAAATAAAACCATGTGGGTTTTAGTTTTTATGAACAATGCAACTCCTTAATGCATTTTAGCAATGGTGCATTTGCATTCCTTACTACATATTTGCAAAAGCCTCGCTAGAGAAGTAACATACTAGACAAGATGGTAATAGTGAATTAATAATTTGTAGCAAGTTTTTGTAATAGTTTGTAATAGAGAATAGATCAGTCATCTAGTAACTAAATGAGTTGTTACCGCCTCGTGCTAGTGATTTTAACATGTGTGGCTATGAAATTTGTAAAATGGCTCATCTAAACTTCTCATGTCACTAGTTTTAAGTTTTAACTCAAGCTGAAAGGATTATTCTTGGTTGCCCATGCGAGTCTACTAATGAATCCGAGAAATGTGATATTCAGGTCCACAATCTCAACTCATCATGAATCCTTCTGGTGCATATTCATAGTTTATAGTTTATACATCTACAAAATGTGCATCAATGATCAATCAAAAGACCAGAATTCAAATGATCCTATTCAACTCAAAATACATTTGGATAATTCAAAATATATTAGCAGGGCTGAGATTGAGAGGTCAACTCTTAGGTATATAATCGGTGATCCATTTAGAGTTGGTGGCAGTCACCGCTCCATTTTCTTTCCATCTACCTTCCCTGGTGAAAAGAGTCTCCAATATCTGGAATATGGTCAACAAAATCTCACAAAAGGTGTTACTCTTTTAAGCTCACTGTCTTTCAACAAGCAAGATGCTCTAGTGCTCATATTGGGATCTATTGCAACAATTGTAAATGGGTGATCATTGCATACTTTTTATCTCTTGTTTTCAAGTATCATGGGTAGCTTCTATAAGCCTCTGCATAATATTTGTAAATATGCAATCCGAAGTTCAACACCATCTTCAACAGAGCCATGGTGTCGGTGACAAAGGCCACTATGGCAGGGATCTTGGGTATTTATGATGGCTTCAAACACGTCAACATGCTGGTGGACGTGGGTGGAGGCCACGGGGATGCATTGAGTCTCATACTTGATGCCTACCCTCATATCTGAGCCATCAACTTTGATCTTCCTCAATTTATTGCTACTGCACCAACTCTCCCCGGTATTTAAAAATATATTGCAAGATGTGAAAAATATATTTCAATCTAGTTTTTTTTAAATAAGATATGTAAAATAAATAATTTGGACGTTATAGAAACTTTTAAAATAAAAATATAATTTAAATTTAAATAGAAACTTTTATATTTCAAATAATTTTATTTTCACACATATCACTTTAAATTAATGAACTAAATACACTCCATTCATATATGTAAATAAGTAGTCATATACATACCTCCATTCTTATTTTTATGTACCTATTAAAAAAAAAAAACATTTTGTAAAATGAATTTGTATACATTTTATTATTTTTCTTAACTTTATATTTTTCTATTTTTCAACCTAAAAATTTTCTGTGCATTCCAATAAGTTCAATCTTTTAGATTTTACACAAATTTGTAATAATATTAAAAGTACTATAAATAAACTTTCCCATTTTCAATTTTATAAATAAAGAAAATTAAAGAAACTAGGTTTTTCTGATGTTAGGAAAGATTAATTTCAAAATTATAAGATATTTCAAAATCACAAGATAGAACGAACTAGGATCTTTGAGTTTAACTTTTGGAATTTATTCATTGATTCAATTCTTTAACTAAATCAATAAACATGATGATTGTATTCGAGAAATCTAAATAATGGTGAATTTTTGTATTCGAGAAATCTAAACAATGGTGATTTTTTTCTAAACTACTGTAAATGGAGCCATACATACTGCTTAGAAGTTTGTAATGGAGCTCATTGCATAATTAGGTAAGAAGTCCTATTTACACAGTATTTCATATAACAATATTATTAACAAATAAGATTACATAAAGAAAAAAAGCGTAGTATTAAATTATCATTTAGTATGATATGAAATTCATTCTATATATATATTTTTTTTTAATTTATGTTATTATAATTATATATTTTAATATTAAATATTATATATAATTTTATTTTATTTTTAAATTTTTCAAAAAATATTATTCAATATTAATAAAATTAGACATAATAATAATAATATATTAAAATATCATATTATCTTTTAACTAGAACATAATAATAATTAAATTTATTTAAAAATATCTTAAATTCAATAAAAAATAATTAACAAAATAATTTGTATAAATTCTTAAATTTTAAGTTTTTTAATGTAAGTATGAAAAATAAGTTCAAATTGTTTTTTTTTAATATTATAATATGTTAACACATTCCATACTAAAATATTAATATATCAAGATAAAGTTTAAGATTATATTAAAATAATTATATTATTCAATTATGCATGATAAATTATATATATATGGTATGATGTGGAATGTTTATTGATATTTATGTCTGGTTAAATCTTAAAAACTGATGAGGTTATTAGAAAATTTTTAACATTTAATTTTATGTTTAGAAGCATTAATAGAAGTGTTTTAATATGACTATAATTTTCCTAATTTGAAAGGTGAAGAAGGCTGAGAGTGTGATAAGTATTTTAAAAACTAAATGGAATATAAAAATAAGATATGAAATATAAGAGAAGATCTTTTTTCATTTTGAGTCTAGTTAAGTAAGTTTTTTTAATTTTATTTTCAAGATTGGAGTTCATCACCTCCTTATAATATCATAATTTTATTTATCTCTTTAACCTTTTATCACCCCAACATTTCTCCTAAACTTTTAATGCAATAATATTTTTCAATATTATTTTACAAAATAATATATTTCCTTATACTCCAATAATTTAATTGTCAATACTAACTATAATTGTCAAATTATTATTTAAAACAAAGATATATATAATCATACATATGAATACATAACATATCAATGCATTCTATTTTTATTGGTATAAAACCTGCAAATAATTTTATAGACTCATATTACAAGTTCTTAATTTATGAAATATGAATGCTTATGTTGACTTTTATGTAAATAATATAAGTAGGATATGTATATCTAAAACTAAATACATAATAATAATAATCTCTTAAAATAATCTACAACATTATATTGCATAAAACACACACACACACACACATATATATATCAAATTTCTTCAAATGCAAACATTTTTAGAGTGCAAAATACAATGTGTTATTTTTCATAGTTTAAATTGTATTTTTGAATGTTAAATAGAGTATAAAAAATTTAACCATAAAAAATTAATATTTTTCTATATATATATATGAAGTTGATACCCACATAAATTAGTTAACATGGGTATTCAAATAGTTATTTAAATCTATTGTTGAAATATTTTTGAAAAGTATAAGATTTAAACATCTTATTCACACATTTTTTTTACTTCCAATTACTTTACAATATATTCATTTTTTTTTAAATTATAGCCCCCATTATTTTTCTATTTAGAACATAATGTTTAATTTTTATTTTTATTTTAAAGAGGCACAAACTTACACATCAGGCTCATTCTGCCTTCAATAATAAAACATGGGTAAATGTGTAAATATTTGAGTTACTTTGTGGAGTTACTTAAAAGGTCTGGCGTAAGGAATTATTGAGCTTGTGTGCTCAGTTTTAAAAACCATAGACCATCTCTGTTGGGACAAAGTTGTTTAGGGTTGGACTTGGCAAGTTCACCTCATAGAAATTGTTCTGGATGTGAAGATAGTTTGGGGGGAGTTTTAGTATGATATAGTGATTCTCACTGGTTGGGAGGAACATTTGGAGCCATGTAATTATGTGGCAAACTCAACTGCTTGAGAGAACTTGGAAAATATAATTCCTACATGTCTCAGTTGTGATTCTTTCCATGTAAAGGAGTTTGTTCCTATTCTCTATGAGTTGTTTAGATCTAGTTGTTTCCTAGATTGGTGTGTGGTTGAGATATTCTCTCAACCAAGTGATTATGTGTCTAATATTGTCTACGTATCTTGAGGCAACACTACATGTATTTATATGTAACATTATTTGATTAATTAATGTAGTGATCAATTTTTAAATTGGCATCAGAGCCAGAAAGGGCCTGGGCCTTGCCCCTTCTAGGCTGAGGTAAATAGATAGTTTGGTGAATGTTTATTTTTTCATATTGTTCAATGTACTATAAAATTTTGGTGAATTATTTTTAGAAAAAACTGAAATTTGCCAAAAAAAAATTTAGAAAAATTATACAAAATTAGCCCACCTGAAAATATTAGCCCCTAAAATTTGGCAATATCTAAAATTATACGTGTCCCCATTAGCCCCTAAAATTTGACAATATCTAAAATTATATGTGGCCTCATTTTTCCGTGTAGTGAACCATATGTGCGACCCTTCTTCATGTATGACACACACTGGTCCTCGTAGCAGATTCGGTTTGAGGTGCGGAAGCAAAATTAGTGATGAAGGTTCAAGGATATAACACAATCCAACAACAACAGACAAGGTACACATAAAAACTGTGTTGTTGGGATTTCCAACTCTAGTATTTCTACATTTTGCACCTTCCAACATATTTAGAAGGTGGTCCTCGAATCCGATAAATATGGATTTGCATAGGGTGCGTTGATTAATTTTATCTGTTCGCAGCACCTCACAAGTGGAAAAGGTCTCTAAAAGATTGAAATCGTACCCTCTATATCTAAATCAGAAATATCTGTGAAAACTGGTTCTTAAGAAGTGGAAACGGAAATTGAAGAATCAGGGTCCGTCTAAATCAACCGTCACCCTCTTACTACTGCTTGGGGGATTTCATGTTCTATTTCACTCTCTACTAGTCACCACAGTGTTGAAATGTTAATTTCAACTGCCCTGCACTACAATCACTTGCTATTTTTGTTTTGATGAATTCTGTCAAAAGCCGCTTGCTAATTTTGCTAAATTGTCAATTCGAAAACCCTTACAATCCTTTGATTTCGAAAACAAAGTTTTGTTTTGGTACGCGGGAAAACTTTGTTTCAACGTTTGATTTCGGCCACGACAGCACCGGTCCCACCGCCAGCTCACAAGTGACGTGGACCAATCGCGCTTTATCACGCATGTTTGGTGCCGACGTCAGCATCCTCAATTTCGGACCCGAAACCGTTTTATAAACTGCAACCTAAAGTTTTCAGATACAAATACGCTTGACGTCAGCATCAGCTTTTGTTACGCGAACTTTTTATGAATTTTGGTTTATATTTTGGTTGGAATCCGCGAGCCCCAGCTCTCGATCAATAGGGTGGCATTCGCACAAAGTTTTTCCTTGGTGACGTCGCAGAAAAGTGTGATGCGAATTTTCCACTGCAATTCAACTTAATTCCTTTTGAAGTCCGGGCGAAGGTTTTGTGTTATGGTTTGTTAATGTTTTATGTTATAATGTTTATGGCGCAATGAAACTTTGTTATAAAACATTTGGTTATATATATATATATATATATATATATATATATATATTAAAACATATGTGCTATTGTTATATGGGCCCCGCAGGCCTATGCATAGGTTTAGTTTTTTATTCCTTTTAGTTGTATGTTTTGTTATTACATGAGTTGTGCCACATATACGAAAAAGAGCCCGAGAGCTAATATAATATACACAACAGTGTATTGTTAAAAACAGAGTGAGCTCGAAGGCTAAAATAGACAACATTTTTTTTTGAAAAACACAGTGAGTGTGTATTTTGTAAAAGAGAGACAGAGAGTTTTGTGCACTGCGTTCTGAAGCAGTCAAGGTGTGATCCCTCTATTGGAGGAAGTTTTTTTTTGTAGTATTTTTTCAGTTAATGAAATAGAATCACAGTTTGTGAATCTTTGTTTATCAGTGAAGAATTTTTTTTTTAATTCTCTGTGTTTGAAGGAGAGTATTATTCTCTCAGTTCTTGTTCTGGAATTATCATAAATTCCAACATGGTATCGAAGCTAGTCCAGGCTCTTTGAAAGTGTCAAAGAAGCTGAAGGAAGGATTTTTTGTTGCAGCAGTTTCTCGAGCAGTGTGAAGGCTCAGCTAAATCCAAGGTATTTCTCAAAACAGAGTTTGTGTTACTGTTTGAAGATAGTTAGTTTATTTGAAAATCACAGTCAAGATTCAAAGCATAGTTCAGAGTGCTAGGCATGGCAAGAGCCAACACAAGCATGAGTATTGGAAATACTCAGCTCCCACAGTTCAATGGGAAGAACTATGATTATTGGGAAATCACCATGAGAGCCCTGTTTTCCTCTCAAGACTTATGGGAGCTTGTTGAAGATGGTTTTGAAGAACTAGTAGATGAAAATGAGTTTAATGCCTTGACACAGGCAGAAAAATATTTGTTGAAGAGTAATAGGAAGAAGGACTTAAAATCCCTCTTCTATCTCTATCAACTAGTACATGAGAGTGTGTTCCAAGGATAACAGCAGCTAAGAAATCCAAAGATGCATGGGATACTCTCAAGACAACTTATCAAGGTATGGAGAAGGGGAAGACAACAAAGCTACAATTTCTGAGGAGAGATTTTGATACTCTCTGCATGAAAGAGTCTGATAACATAGACTCGTTCCTCACACATGTGATTGGGATGGTCACACAGATAAGGTCTCATGGAGAGATACTTGAAGAAAGAAGGATAGTGGAGAAAGTTTTGAGGAGCTTACCCTTAAGGTTTGATGTTATAGTCACAACCATAGAAGAGACAAAGGATATCTCAAAATTTTCAGTTGATGAGTTTCATGCATCACTGATGACATATGAAAAGAAATTGGGTGGAAATGAAAACTCATCTTTGGAGCATGCCTTCAAGACCCAAATTTCCTTTGGAAGAGGAAGAGGTCAAGGCAGAGGAAACAACAGAGGGAAAGGTAGAGGCAGAAGCAAAAACAGAGGAGGAAGAAACAACCCTGCAAATACTCAAGGAAGGGGCAGCAATCAAAATCAGAACCAAGGGCAAAGCAGCGGCCAGGAAGGTGGACAACAAAATGCTCATGGACAAAGGTATGACAAATCCAATGTCCAGTGTCATTATTGTAAAAAATATGGGCATTATGCAAATGAATGTAGGAAGAAGCAGAATGACATGGGTAATAGACCCAGTGCCAATTTCACTAGAGAAAATATCATCCAAGATAAATTGTTTTTAGCATGTAACTTGGCTGAGGAAAAGAGTGAAGATTTATGGTTTCTAGATTCAGGATGTAGCAACCATATGACAGGAAACATTGCTATGTTTTCTATGTTATATGAAAATGTGAAGTCTCAAGTCACATTGGGAATAGACAGTAAGGTTTATGTCACATGAAAATGCATAGTAAATGTCTTGACAAAGAAAGAAGAAAATAAAAGCATATTTGATGTATATTATGTATCATGTATGAAATGTAATTTTTTAAGCATTGGGCAGCTCATTCAAAAGGGCTACAATGTTTTCTTTGAAGATGATGTATGCACCATCATGGATAAACCACCAAGCAAACAATGTATTGCTGAAATAAGGATGACAAGGAACATAATGTTCCCTCTCACGATGAGGGCATATTTGAGAATGGAGAAGAAATGGCAGCAGTGACACAAGAGACTTTTCAAAGAGAAGCAAAAGATGAGAATTGGTTATGGCATTTGAGATTTGGACATCTCAACTTTGGAGGTCTTAATTTGTTACATAGGAAAGGAATAGTAAGAGGATTACCATTGACTGAGAAACCAGACAGCCTATGTGAAGGTTGTATCTTGGGTAAACAACACAGAAAAAATTTTCTATCAGGAAAAAGCATAAGGGAAAAGGCACCCTTAGAAATTTTCTATTCAGATTTGTGTGGACCAATGCAAACACCATCACTTGCAAGCAACCATTATATGCTTACTTTTATTGATGATTTCACAAGGAAAACTTTGGTTTATTTCTTGAAATATAAAAGTGAAGTGTTTGAAAATTTCTACAATTTTAAAGCACTTTTTGAGAACCAAAGTGGGCAACATATCAAGGTCTTAAGGACTGATAGAGGAGGTGAGTATATCTCTAATGAATTTCTGCGTTTTTGCAGAGAAAATGGCATACACAAGAAATTTACAACAAGGTATACATCGCAGCAAAATGGAGTTGCTGAAAGGAAGAATAGAACACTCATGGATATGGTAAGGAGTATACTGAAGGCAAAACATTTGCCAAATGATTATTGGGCTAAAGATGTACATTGTGAAGCATATGTACTAAATAGATGCCCAAAAAAAGTAATGATGAATAGAGTTTCATAAGAAGCATGGAGTGGGATAAAACAAGGTGTCACCCACATGAAAGTTTTTTGGTTGTGTGGCTTATGCACACATTCCATATCAGCTAAGGAAGAAGTTGGACAACAAGGGAGAGAAATGTATTTTTATTGGATACACTGAGGAATCCAAAGCTTACAGGTTGTATAACCCATCCAACAAGAAATTTATTGTGAGCAGAGATGTTCAGTTTATTGAAGAAGAAGCTTGGGATGGAAGCATTGAGAAAACAGTGAAAGTAAAGAGTTGTTTGTCTCATGATGAAAATGAGGATGATATGGCTGAAATACATCTAACATTAGCACCACTACCTCCACCAACACAAGGACAATAGGGGACACCACAAGCTAGAGTAAGAACACCCTTGAGAAGTAATGAGAGTGCTTCTCCAAGCACACCACAAGGAGCATATTTGAGTGCTTCTTCAAGCACATGTACACCAAATGAAAGAGGAATAAGATTAAAAAATTTGAATGATATTTATGAGCAAGAGGCAACAAATGAAGGTATGATCTCTTTATTTGCTTTATATTGTCATGTTGATGATCCTATTCATTTTGAAGAAGCTATAAAAGATAGAAAATGGATAGATGTTATAGATGAAGAAATTAATGCCATAGATTTGGTTGAACTCCCAAAAGGTAAGGAAGTCATTGGATTGAAATGCGTCTACAAGACCAAAAGCAATGCTGAAGGTAAGATTGAAAGACACAAAGCCAAACTTGTTGTCAAAGGATACAAGCAGCAACATGGAAGAGACTATGAGGAAACATTTGCACCAGTTGCAAGAATGGAAACAGTGAGAGCAATGTTGTCTATAGCAGCACAACACAAATGGAAGGTTCATCAAATGGATGTAAAATCAACATTCCTAAATGGAGTATTGATGGAAGAGGTTTATGTTGAACAACCTCTAGGCTATGAGAAAAAGGGCCAAGAACATAAAGTTTGCAGATTGAAAAAAACTCTTTATGGGCTGAAACAAGCACCAAGAGCATGGTACATTAGGATAGATTCCTATCTATTGGAAAATGGGTTTGAAAAGTGTGAAGGAGAATCCACATTATACATCAAGGAGAAAGATGGTAAGATGCTGATTGTTGTTCGATATGTTGATGATGTGATCTTCACAGGTAATGATGATGACCTCATTGAAAATTTTAAAAAGGTCATGAAAGATGAATTTGAGATGACTGATATGGACTTGCTGAAATACTTCTTAGGAATAAAAGTAGAGCAAAATGAAAATAAGATTTTTATTTATCAAGAAAAATATGTAAATGAAGTTTTGGAATGATTTAACATGCAGGATTGCAAGGCAGCAATTACACCCATAGTAATGGGATTGAAACTCAGCAAAGAGGACACCAGCAAGGATTTTGATCCTAGTTTGTACAAGAGCATAGTTGGAAGCCTCATGTATTTGACTGCAACTAGGCTTGATATTATGCATGTTGTTAGTTTAATTTCCAGATTCATGGAGAGGCCAAAAGAAGCACATTAGCAGGCAGCAAAAAGAATTCCGAGGTATGTGAAAGGAACTAAAAGGTATGGTATTTTGTATACTACTTCAGAAAATTCTGAGTTGATTGGATACACTGATAGTGATTGGGCTGGAAGTGTAGATGACCGGAAAAGTACATCTGGTTATGTTTTTCATATGGGTTTAGGAGCTATTTCATGGGCTTCTAAAAAGCAGCCTATTGTAGCATTGTCTATAGCATAGGCAGAGTATGTGGCAGCTACAACAACAATATGTCAAGCAGTGTGGATGAGAAGAATGTTGAGGAGTTTATGTCAAGAATAGGTAAAAGGCACAATGATTTATTGTGGAAATAGCTCATCCATAGCATTGTCAAAGAATTTTGTGTTTCACAAAAGAAAAAAGTACATAGATGCTAAGTTTCACTACATCAGGGAACTAGTGAACAATTGAGAAATTATTTTAAAACATTGCATGACTCAGGAGCAATTTGCAGATATATTGACAAAGCCAGTGGGGTAGAAAATCTTTGAATATTTGAGGAAATGCATGGGTATAACAGATAACCCAGTAGTTGAACTTAAGGGGGAGTGTTGAAATGTTAATTTCAACTGCCCTGCACTACAACCGCTTGCTATTTTTGTTTTGATGAATTCTGTCAAAAGCCGCTTGCTAATTTTGCTGAACAGTCAATTCGAAAACACTTACAGTCCTTTGATTTCAAAAACAAAGTTTTGTTTTGGTACGCGGGAAAAGTTTGTTTCAACGTTTGATTTGGGCCACGACATCACCGGTCCCACTGCCAGCTCACAAGCGACGTGGACCAATCGCGCTTTATCACGCAGGTTTGGTGCCAACGCCAGCATCCTCAATTTCGGACCCGAAACCGTTTTATAAACTGCAACCTAAAGTTTTGGCATTACAAATACGCCTGACGTCAGCATCAACCTTTGTTACGATAAATTTTTATGAATTTTGGTTTATATTTTGGTTGGAATCCGCGAGCCCCAGCTCTCAACCAATTGGGTGGTGTTTACGCGGAGTTTTTCCATGGTGACGTCACGGCAAAGTGTGACGCAAATTTTCCAATGCAATTAAGCTTAATTCCTTTTGAAGTCCGGGCGAAGGTTTTGTGTTATGGTTTGTTAATGTTTTATGTTATAATGTTTATGGCCCAATGAAACTTTGTTATAAAACATTTGGTTATATATATATGTGTGTGTGTGTTTTAATATATATGAAAACATATGCGCTATTGTTATATGGACTATTCCTTTTAGTTTTATGTTTTGTTATTACATGAGTTGTGCCACATATATGAAAAAGAGCCCCAGAGCTAATATAATATACAAAACAATGTATTGTTAAAAATAGAGAGTGAGCCCGAAGGCTAAAATAAACACGTTTTTTTTTGAAAAACACAGTGAGTGTGTATTTTGTAAAAGAGAGACAAAGAGTTTTGTGCACTGCATTTTGAAGCCGTCAAAATATGATCTCTTTATTAGAGGAAGTTTTTTTTTGTAACAGTTTTTCAGTTAATGAAATAGAATCATAGTTTGTGAATCTGTATCTATCAGTGAAGAATCTTTTTTTTAATTCTCTGTGTTTGAAAGAGAGTATTATTCTCTTAGTTCTTATTATGAAATTATCATAAATTCCAACACACAGAGTGTTTAACCCGTCCCATAGATGAACAATGGTGACATATTTTATGAATTATGGTCCTTACAAACAACTCCTCGACATCCTGTGAATTCTGCATGTCAGCCAAATCACTGAGCCATGGCGAAAAAAGTCGAATGCTAAGTGAACTTTGTTTATAGTTGGTCAACTATCAATCGATCGCTATAATCTATGAGTGACAAAATCAACCGAGCCTTTTCTTTACGTGAGATCGTGTGAATTGTTCTGCCCAAAAATATTTGATTTAATTAGTGACCAAATCAGTTTAACATTGTTCTCCCGAGGAATATATTTTTGACGTTAATAAACTGTGGTGAATTTGGAGTTAGAGGATGTGACACCGACCTTGAAATGAAATCAAGTCGTGATTTTCCGCGCGAATAAATATTCAGTGGATAGAGTGTTTAGTTTTTCTTATAAAAAGTAGCTACAGCAAATGTAGATACGGTGTTTAATTTTTCTTATATAAATTAGCTACAACATATCTAAAAAGGTGAAAATATTATATATATTTGAGCACAACTTGAAATAACATTGCATTTTATATTAGAAATGTTAAAAAAGTTGATTTCAACCTGTCGCTCTTAATTTGTGTGGACAAGGTTAAAATATAATGTATAACTAAGCACAACTTGAAATAACGTTACATTTTTAGGCCGATAGGCCTTCTCTTTTGAAAGAGATGCAGTTTTTCATCGTCAACATTTTTAATATCCTGCCGACACGTGTTCCCTGACAGTTTTAATCTTTAGCTCACAGCTGTTGCCTGACACCTGTTCCGATCGGTTGAGTTGCCTGACACCTGTTCCGATCGGTTGGCAGAAACCATTTACCATTTGAATGGAACAATTGCTTGCATATTGTATCAAAACCAGGCCTAGCAACTACTGAAGGTGCTGCGCATTCTGCGTATCAATGGTTTGAGAATGTTAGGAATTTCCTGGTGGCTATAGACGATTTAAGGCTGCCAAATTTTGAAGCTTCTGATTTGGAACAGGCAGGATACTTGGCCTTTTCTTCTTGATGTTGCATGTATAGAATCATCTATTTTGCTTTCTCAGCCTTCGGCTATGTGCTTTCAGGGAAATATGGTGACTGTTGTACACTGTCTTTTGTCTCTGAAAAAATTTTATGATTCGAAGAATGGAGTAGAAACTCAGTCCCTATGGAAACAGGGGGCTGATACAGGCATCCCCAATGACATTAAATCCACAGTTCGAGTTACTTCTCCTGGAAAATCTCTCAACACCACTCTAAAAAGTGGAAGCCAGCCATGGAAAAGATGGGTACTTCCAGATCTGGAAAATTGTACAGCTTCAGATATCGCCTCATTGCAGTGCTTCCTGTCATTGCTCTGTACACAGCTCTGCCATGGCAGCTTTCCAGCGTACATATGAGAGGTAAATGCATTTGTGTTCATGTGGGTCGGCTCTTTCAAGCTTTTAATGCTCTGTTTCGAAGTGGTTCCTCTTGCAACGCCATGGGAAAGCTCGAATCTCATTCATTTCATGGTCGTAGCTGTTTTTCCCAGCAGGGTTTGCCAATCCAGATCGGATAACGATTCTCAGAAAAAAAATTTCAATTCAACTACCTTGATCAAAGTGATTGTAGAATGATTTCTTTTATTAGTGGTCTTATACCTGTATTCATTCTGAAATCAGATTCCCCATGGTTTGATCTTTGTGCTTTATGGGGTTCACATTTTCTTGTTTCTTGATGTATCTATGGTCAGCCTGGCAGCTATGGCAGATGCATGCCTGGGAGAAGAATTAGAACCCCAATTCAACAGGCCCTATCTTTCCACCTCCCTAGAAGATTTCTGGGGCAAGAGATGGAATCTTGTTGTATGAAATATCCTCCGCCAATCTGTGTATGATCCTATATTGCACATCTGCTGGAAAACCCCCCACAAGCAATCAGAGAAGAAAAGTGAAAAGCCTCCTCTCTAGGCTCGAGCAGTTGCAGTAATGATGACATTTGCAGTTTCTGGATTGATGCATGAACTGATGCTCTGCTGCTGTTCCACAGAGACAAGTCCAACCAGTTGGGAAGTTACAGCTTTCTTTATAGTCCATGGTTTCTGTACAGTTATTGAGATTGGTTTGAGAAGAAGCAGCCTCTCTCGTTACATCAAATTGCCAAGATTTATTGCAGTACCTTCGGTTTTCATATTCATGTGCATAACAGGAATTTGGCTCTTCTTTCCATCTTTCACCAGATCTGGAGCTGATATAAAGGCCATTAATGAGTGCCAACTTTTCATTAAATATTTCTTTCCAGCAAGTGTGCAAAATTGATGTTGTAATTCCCTACCATTGCCATAGACTTAAAGGCCATCTGTTTAGTAATAATTGAGCATTCTATATTTTTCATATTACACTGTTGGTTTTTTGTAGTTAAACTTTGTGCTTCCAAGTAAAGTAAAGTACACAGGAAAAGACATGTACTTGAATGTATCTTTACAAGTATAATATCAATTTTAAGCATAGTTATTGCATGAACTTTGCTAAAATATGTGTATCGACTTCCGGATCTGGAAAATTGTGCAGCTTCAGATAATCAAGTGACAGATCAATCTTCTGTTGTGAATGGTCCAAAAGTAGTGAAATTGCCTTTGAGATTTGATGCTGAGAGTCTTTTATCAAGTTCTGTTATGTCAGGTATGAGTAGGATCTAAAGGAAAGAAAGTTATTAATCGTTCCTTTGAGGGGCGTGGTAGGTTATGCAACATTCAGAGCCATGAATTTGATGCTCATGTTATTTTGTGTTAATTTTGCTTCTAGATTCAGCATCGGCATGGATACAAAACATTGGACAAGTAAAAGCAAAGCGCTATCCAGACCTTCAAGCAGTAGAGAGTTCTGGAATCTTGAATTGTCTTGATGTAATTTTTAAAACCTGTCTCCATGGTTGTAATTAAAATGAAATATATGTTGGTGGCAATTGTTTATTAATCAATCTTATTCTCATTTTTGTTTGTTTGATTTTTAAGGAGACCATGCTTTCAGTAATCAATCTTTTTCTATCTACATTTTTGCCTATTGCATGCAGAATGCACCATCCCAGTCCCTTTTAACTCTTGTTGGTGCTATACTTGGTGACAAACAGAATGAAGAAGTTCCTTCAGTAAGTAATTTGAGGTTTTGCCTCCGAGCCGGAGGCCTTTATAACTTTCAACTTATCTATTTTCTGCAATGTGGTTAACCTATTGTCATCTAGAAGAAGGGTCTATTGGATTTCTTATTTTGTGCTTGGCAGAATTCCTACCTTAATGCATCACGCTTTTCAATTTTCATCAATTCTGTCAATATATGGAGTAAAAAATATGGCTCTAATAGGATGTATGTTATGCAGCTTTTTGAATTTATGCTGCGGAAAATAATGGAAGAGTTTGAACGCCGCCTTCTAAACCAAGCACAACAGATGAAGAAAGTATGCCTTATTCTCAATATTTGAGCCGTATTTTTTTTTTTTAAACTTGAGGAGTAGACAATGTGTATTTTATGAGATATCATTTCCCAGTAGAAGTTTCTCTAATGTTTAAACTTGTCGTGATTTAATGATTTAATGACCGCGATGAACAAAAATTAAGATGCGTTGGAAGCATTACAAAATTAATACTTTCCGGGTGTATGTGGGAAATTTTGTTTGTATTCAACTTGCTCAAGTTCTTATATTAACCACATAACAGAAATACAATTTTACAGCTGAAAAATGCACTCAGAGAAGTTCTTGCACGAGAAGATAAGATTATTGCAAGGTCAAATATACTAGAGGCTCTTGCTTATGGATCAACAGAAGAAATCAAGGTATTCACAGGATATTTAAGCAAGATGCATTTACATCAGAAAGTACTGTAAGTTTCTTTTTTAGGTTTTCGTAGATTTTGATTCAACGTTGATGCATCGATATGATGCTATTATTAAGTTCATAAATATCAAAATAGTAATTCTAGATGAACTCTGCTTGAACTTGATGTTAGGCAGTGTCATTTCAGAACTTTCTGGATGTTTGCAGTGTTATTACAAACCTTTTGTTTGTGGGAGTGGGGTTACAAATTTCATAATTTTTTTTCTGATAATCATACCCACAGACCATAAGTAAGTCTGTGCAGTTTATCCATCTGTCCACATGACAGAGCCATCCACATACAGAGCAATTTTTTTCGGTGAACTAAACACTGTAATATTGTTCAATTGATACAGATTAGTTTTTTAGAAAACTGAACACTATGTAATATTGTTCAATTGATACATATTAGTATTTTGGAAAACTGAACACTTGTTGCAAAATCTGAATGCAGATCCACCATAAACAGGTCTGTGCAGTTTGTCCATCTGTCCACATGACAGAGCACTGGGTAGTATCTACATACTGAGCAGACATAGAGCAGTTTTTTTGGAGAACTTGGAGGTGCTTATTTATCTGCTAAAAAGGATAAAATCAGTAGGATGGGCTTCAACTTGTCAGGATCGTTGTTTCAACTCTTTTTCTTTTGGTGGGTTCTTGAATCTTTCCTTTCAGACTGTCTTATTGAGGTGAAATGTAGTTCTTGTCCAGCCATCAAGACTTTATATTATTGCTAGGTAAGATTGGCTTCTTGTCTTCTACTCTGAGATTTTCATGAAGGCTCCTTGAGTTTCCGCAGTATTGATATAGACCAGTTATATTCGATTTTGTTCCCGAACAAGCCAACCCCCCCCCTCGTTCCTTCATTTTTTGGGGGACTAGAAGATACCATTACTTGCAAAGTTCTCTATTTTGGCATCATGGATGGGATTTATAGCTGTCTAAAGGATTTTCTAAGGGATAAGTATGGTAGTGGTTGAAAAATTGCATTTCCATATTGTACCCATGGTAAAAGATGGACTAATATTTCTAATTCTGTTTAGATGAGTTTGGAAGATTAACTGAAACTACATCCAAGGATGTTTTCTAACAGTTTATCTTCAAGTTCAAAGTGTACTTCTTTTAAGCTCTCTCTTCCGGCTTGCCAGAAATTCTTGAGCTCCTTGCCATAACTCAAGAAGTTCATGTTTGAATGACAACCTTTGCAAGATGTGGGTAGTAGCATGGTCAGCTACCAGCCTACCACAGAATCTAAAGTTGAAACATCTTCATTACCATCCATTTTAAGGATTTTATCATAGAAATCTTCCAGAATTAATCACGTCACTTGTTTATATTTGGCCCAAGGTACTTTTCATTGTGCCTTTTAGGTATAATGTCAAAACTAGGGAGATCACTTTGAACTAGGGAAATATCTATGTTCAGTAGGCATAAGAATAAGATGCAGTTTGCAGGCCAGTGAGACAAAATATTGTTTTTGACAGCCCAGTAGTACCAAGTAGACATGTTTTAGGCAGCCTCAACTCATTATTTTTCATGGCACTCATGATGATTGAGTAGTAGGAACTCGCGTAAAATCTGAGCGGTGTCATAATGGAGGCTAGGTAAACATATAAATGCATTGTTTGAAAACTGTTGGGAGTGATTTTTCAAGGGTTGTTTCAGAATTAAAAAGAATAGCATCTTTCTGATTTTGGTTTCTTTAGAATAGGATTAGCATGACTAGCATTCAGTTTTTGACTCCATAATTTCAAAACGTGGACAGGCATTTACCCATTCTTAACATCTACTCTCTACCCATGAGAAAAGAAACGCAAATGACCATGTTTATTTTTTAGCTTTTAGTTATCACCTCCTTTTTGCAATCTTTTTATTACAAAATCTCTGAATCTTTAAAATGTATTGGAAACCTAAATTTTTCCCTTAAATGTCTCCAGTTCTGAATCTATTCAAGAATGAGCTATGCATGTACCAGTGGGGCATGGTAGGCCCTGTCCTCTCTGCAGGGCATGCATTGATGGGCTAATGGGTCTTTCTTGAAGAGGACAGATCTATGCTTAAGATAGTGTGTTTAGGGGCATACCCATGCAGATGTTACACAACATGGGTGGTGCGAATGACCAAGCTATAGCCAAAGCAGTGGGTGCTAATAAGTGTGGAGTAATGTTTGAGTCTCGGGTGTCCCCAGCCCAATATTAGAATCAGAACAATCAATGTTCTTAGAGAACTGTTGATCATGGGAATGCTGTTAAAATTTTCGATATAGTCTCTCTCAAACATGTTAGAGAAAGCTTGATTCCTTGATCTTAATGGAGGGATTCAATTGTCCATTTCATGCTCTTTTGATAGTTGAGTAGAGAGTTTGTGACGATTAAAGAATAAAAAAATTATGATCATAAATTGAGGTAACCAACAAGGAACATTTATATAATATAGGACATGGTTATATACTCCCAGATCTTCTGAAGGATGACATTATTTGTTTGATGTTGCAGATATGTGGCTAAAGGGAAAAAAGTTTTGCAGCCTCATCATCTATTAGATGGACTAGCAGAAGTAACAGGAGAGAACGATTAAGGCCAAAAGCTTTGAGATGGGCCGTTTGGAGATGTGTTGAGGTCCACATAGGTATAGTTAGATCTTTTCATTGTTTAGAAGACATGCAACATTATTGCATTTCCATAAATAGTAGACTTCAAAATCTGTGTAGTCACAAAATGTGTGCATTATTATTTTTTCCTCATGGCTATTAATTCAAGACAATTAAGTATTTTATTTAGGTCAACATACTACACAACAATTTTGGTCAAAGGTTTAGTCATATTGTAATGCTCTAAAGAAATGGCTTTGCATGGGTTTGGATGTGTACCTGATTATGACATTTGAGTAATTAGCTTGTATTATCTCATGTATTTTAGTGTTAATTGGCTTGATAAGTTATGGTTATAAGCGCTCTAGGGAGAATTCTCTGATTTGTTTGTATTTTTATCTTTTTTGTAGGTGACTGCAGCTCTCGCACAAGTTGGCCTCGAATCTTCCAACTTGATTGTAGGGATTGACTTCAAAAAGAGCAATGAGTGGACAGGAAAGTTCTGATACCCATGATCCTGAAGTTTTTAATGTCATAATTTCCATGCAAGTTTAATCTGGAAGATTAACTGAAACTACATCCAAGGATGTTTTCTAACAGTTTATCTTCAAGTTCAAAGTGTACTTCTTTTAAGCTCTCTCTTCCGGCTTGCCAGAAATTCTTGAGCTCCTTGCCATAACTCAAGAATTTCATGTTTGAATGACAACCTTTACAAGATGTGGGTAGTAGCATGGTCAGCTAACTGCCTACCACAGAATCTGAAGTTGAAACATCTTCATTACCATCCATTTTAAGGACTTTATCGCAGAAATCTTCCAGAATTAATCACGTCACTTGTTTATATTTGGCCCAAGGTACTTTTCATTGTGCCTTTTAGGTATAATGTCAAAACTAGGGAGATCACTTTGAACTAGGGCAATATCTATGTTCAGCAGGCATAAGAATAAGATGCAGTTTGGAGGCCAGCGAGAAAAAAATATTGTTTTTGACAGCCCAGTAGGACCAAGTAGACATATTTTAGGCAGCCTCAACTCATTATTTTTCATGGCACTCATGATGATTGAGTAGCAGGAACTCGCATAAAATCTGAGCGATGTCATAATGGAGGCTAGGTAAACGTATAAATGCATTGTTTGAAAACTATTGAGAGTGATTTTTCAAGGGTTGTTTCAGAATTAAAAAGAATAACATCTTTCTGATTTTGGTTTCTTTAGAATAGGATTAGCATGAATAGCATTCAGTTTTTGGCTCCATAATTTCAAAAAGTGGACAGGCATTTACCCATTCTTAACATCTACTCTCTACCCATGAGAAAAGAAACGCAAATGACCATGTTTATTTTTTAGCTTTTAGTTATCACCTCCTTTTTGTAATCTTTTTATTACAAAATCTCTGAATCTTTAAAATGTATTGGAAACCTAAATTTTTCCCTTAAATGTCTCCAGTTCTGAATCTATTCAAGAATGAGCTATGCATATACCAGTGGGGCATGGTAGGCCCTGTCCTCTCTGCAGGGCATGCATTGATGGGCTAATGGGTCTTTCTTGAAGAGGACAGATCTATGCTTAAGATAGTGTGTTTAGGGGCATACCCATGCAGATGTTACACAACATGGTGGTGCAAACGACCAAGCTACATCCAAAGCAGTGGGTGCTAATAAGCGTGGAGTAATGTTTGAGTCTCGGGTGTCCCTAGCCCAATATTAGAATCGGAACAATCAATGTTCTTAGAGAACTGTTGATCATGGGAATGCTATTAAAATTTTCAATATAGTCTCTCTCAAACATGTTAGAGAAATCTTGATTCCTTGATCTTAATGGAGGGATTCAATTGTGCATTTCATGCTCTTTTGATAGTTGAGTAGAGAGCTTATGACGATTAAAGAATAAAAAAATTATGATCATAAATTGAGGTAACCAACAAGGAACATTTATATAATATAGGACATGGTTATATACTCCCAGATCTTATGAAGGATGACATTATTTGTTTGATGCTGCAGATATGTGGCTAAAGGGAAAAAAAATTTGCAGCCTCATCATCTATTAGATGGACTAGCAGAAGTAACAGGAGAGAACGATGAAGGCCAAAAGCTTCGAGATGGGCCATTTGGAGATGTGTTGAGGTCCACACAGGTATAGTTAGATCTTTTCATTGTTTAGAAGACATGCAACATTATTGCATTTCCATAAATAGTAGACTTCAAAATCTGTGTAGTCACAAAATGTTTGCATTATTATTTTTTCCTCATGGCTATTAATTCAAGACAATTAAGTATTTTATTTAGGTCAACATACTATGCAACAATTTTGGTCAAAGGTTTAGTCATATTGTAATGCTCTAAAGAACTGGCTTTGCATGGGTTTGGATGTCCCTGATTATGACATTTGAGTAATTATCTTGTATTATCTCATGTATTTCAGTGTTAATTGGCTTGATAAGTTATGGTTATAAGCGCTCTAGGGAGAATTCTCTGATTTGTTTGTATTTTTATCTTTTCTGTAGGTGACTGCAGCTCTTGCACAAGTTGGCCTCGAATCTTCCAACTTGATTGTAGGGATTGACTTCAAAAAGAGAAATGAGTGGACAGGAAAGTTCTATTACCCATGATCCTGAAGTTTTTAATGTCATAATTTCCATGCAAGTTTAATCTGGAAGATTAACTGAAACTACATCCAAGGATGTTTTCTAACAGTTTATCTTCAAGTTCAAAGTGTACTTCTTTTAAGCTCTCTCTTCCGGCTTGCCAGAAATTCTTGAGCTCCTTGCCGTAACTCGAGAAGTTCATGTTTGAATGACAACCTTTGCAAGATGTGGGTAGTAGCATGGTCAACGACCAGCCTACCATAGAATCTGAAGTTGAAACATCTTCATTACCATCCATTTTAAGGACTTTATCATAGAAATCTTCTAGAATTAATCACGTCACTTGTTTATATTTGGCCCAAGGTACTTTTCATTGTGCCTTTTAGGTATAATGTCAAAACTAGGGAGATCACTTTGAACTAGGGCGATATCTATGTTCAGCAGGCATAAGAATAAGATGTAGTTTGCAGGCCAGTGAGAAAAAATATTGTTTTTGACAACCCAGTAGTACCAAGTAGACATATGTTAGGCAGCCTCAACTCATTATTTTTCATGGCACTCATGATGATTGAGTAGTAGGAACTCGCGTAAAATCTGAGCGATGTCATAATGGAGGCTAGGTAAACATATAAATGCATTTATTTGAACTAGGAGTAGATTTTTCATGGTTGTTTCCAAATTAACAAGAATAATACATCTTTCTGATTTGGTTTCTTTAGAATAGATTAGCATGACTAGCATTCATTGCGTTGATTGAGATAATTTCAAAAGTGGAAATGCATTTCATTCATATTTTAACATCTACTTCTACCCATGAATATAGTTGTTAATGACGAATATGTTTATTTTTTAGCTTAGTTATCACTTCCTTTGTGATTTATTACAAAATATCCGAATCTTTAAAATGTATTGGAAACCTAAAATTTTCCCTTAAATGTCTCCAGTTCTGAATCTATTCAAGAATGAGCTATGCATATACCAGTGGGGCATGGTAGGCCCTGTCCTCTCTGCAGGGCATGCATTGATGGGCTAATGGGTCTTTCTTGAAGAGGACAGATCTATGCTTAAGATAGTGTGTTATGTTTATTTTTTAGCTTTTAGTTATCACCTCCTTTTTGTAATCTTTTTATTACAAAATATATGAATCTTTAAAATGTATTGGAAACCTAAATTTTTCCCTTAAATTTCTCCAGTTCTGAATCTATTCAAGAATGAGCTATGCATATACCAGTGGGGCATGGTAAGCCCTGTCCTCTCTGCAGGGCATGCATTGATGGGCTAATGGGTCTTTCTTGAAGAGGACAGATCTATGCTTAAGATCGTGTGTTTAGGGGCATACCCATGCAGATGTTACACAACATGGGTGGTGCAAACGACCAAGCTACAACCAAAGCAGTGGGTGCGAATAATTGTGGAGTAATGTTTGAGTCTCGGGTGTCCCTAGCCCAATATTAGAATCGGAACAATCAATGTTCTTAGAGAACTGTTGATCATGGGAATGCTGTTAAACTTTTCGATATAGTCTCTCTCAAACATGTTAGAGAAAGCTTGATTCCTTGATCTTAATGGAGGGATTCAATTGTGCATTTCATGCTCTTTTGATAGTTGAGTAGAGAGCTTATGACAATTAAAGAATAAAAAAATTATGATCATAAATTGAGGTAACCAACAAGGAACATTTATATAATATAGGACATGGTTATATACTCCCAGATCTTCTGAAGGATGACATTATTTGTTTGATATTGCAGATATGTGGCTAAAGGGAAAAAAATTTTGCAGCCTCATCATCTATTAGATGGACTAGCAGAAGTAACAAGAGAGAACGATGAAGGCCAAAAGCTTCGAGATGGGTCGTTTGGAGATGTGTTGAGGTCCACACAGGTATAGTTAGATGCTTTCATTGTTTAGAAGACATGCAACATTATTGCCTTTCCATAAATAGTAGACTTCAAAATCTGTGTAGTCACAAAATGTGTGCATTATTATTTTTTCCTCATGGCTATTAATTCAAGACAATTAAGTATTTTATTTAGGTCAACATACTACGCAACAATTTTGGTCAAAGGTTTAGTCATATTGTAATGCTCTAAAGAATTTGATACTCTCATCAGATGGTCTTTATCAATATTTTACCAATGAAGAGGTGGTTAACCATGTGGAATGGTTTATGTCATCTTATCCGGATGGAGATCCTGCCCAACAACTTGTTGAAGAGGTCCTCTTTCGTGCAACAAAGAAAGCTGGTAAGGAGACTTAAATGCTTGGAAATAGCTTGAAATAAAGTTATTTCAATAGTAGTGCTATATGGCGTGTAGAGGCCTCTACCGTTGTATTTGATGGAAATGGAAAGCTGCAAGTGTTCATCTCTAAAATTTTGCCCTTATTTTGCAATGTTGTTGTTGATAGCTTGGTTTATTTTTTCCATGGATGCTACATGGAGATACCCTTTTAAAATGATTCAACAACCTCCTTTTCCATTCCATTGGCAAATTACCCATAACGAAAATGAATATATTTTCTGAGAAATCTTAAATTTGCACCAACTGTTTTTTCTGTCAATGTTCATGAAACTGAACATCAATTTGTCAGGATGCCATTACAGCTTATGTAATATTTACATTGGAAGTTGAGTATGATGGGAATACAGGGCTGCAATGATGCAAATGAATATATCTCTTGCAATGGTAAACTTTGGAGGATTATGTTACCTAATTGGAAACATTAAACTAATAAATTATATGAAGATTGCATGCTTTCAAAGTTTGCATGTAGTGAAGGATCAGATAAGATGGCAAAACAGGAACTGACTTCACTGTTACATTGACAAAATCTCCTTCATCTCAAAAACTACAATTACTTAAAATTAATAATTAACAAAAGATACTCCTATCGGCCTCTCCTTGCACCTCCTGGGGCAACTGCTAGTATATTATAAATGTTCAAAAGTCGATTTCAAGCTGTCGCTCTTAATTTGTGTGGCCAAGGTGAAAATATAATGTATAATTGAGCCCAACTTGAAATAAGATCGCATCTTATATCATAAATGTTCAAAAGTCGATTTGCACTGTGAACTTGTGTGTCCGTAACTGGAAAATAGACTGCAAATTATATGACTATCAGTGGTTTGGCCCATGGTTTGAAATCAAAGTCCCGGAATTTGAACCGCCAAATATTATATATTTCGTATGCAATCGAAGCGGTGAGTGGTGAGTTTATAAATTGGATATCCAAGCTGCTGTGAACAAGGGTGGGTTTCCGGATATATTGAATATGGAATCTGTGAAGGACGAAGTGGCGCTTCGGGCTTCGGCCATAAGTATGGCATTTTCATTAGAGAACCCCTTTCTTCTAAGATGTGCCCTTCGTCTTAAAATCCCTGACATTATTTCGAAAGCCGGACCCGATATTTCTCTCTCCGTTCAACAGATCGCCGCCCAACTCCCCTCTGAAGATCCCGACCTGGGAGCCCTTTCCCGCATTCTTTCTTACCTTTCCACCATGGGAATATTGCAGGCAGTCAAAGCAGAGGAGGGAATTAACATGAAATACGGGCTTACCAATCTCAGCAAAAGCTATTTCACCTCAGACGATATTAATTCGCGAAGCCTGGTTCCCTTAGTTCTTTTGCAGACACACCCAGCTTACGTGACTGCGTGGGCCAATATTCACGAACGTGTGCTTCATGGCGGCGATAATTGGAAGAAATCTAGTGGCAATGGCAAAGACTTCTGGAGTTTCGCAGGCAGCGATCCGGAGTTCAACGCCATCTTCAACGCTGGCATGGTGGCCATCACAAAGGAAAGTTGCCAAGTTAAAAAAGTAAGAGAGAGAAAAAGACACAAAATAAAAATATATATGGATGCACTATTTACTGTTTTGCATAGAGATGTTATATAATTGTTTGTTTGCATGGAGATGCTATATTTATTTTTGCTTAGTTGGGACTCGGGAGATGTGCATGCTCCTGTAATGTGCATTTATATGTAATGTTTCTTCTATTCATACATGGTTGGTTAGGAGATGTGCATACATATATTTCTAATCCCGATCGTTCCTTGGGAGCCTGCGAGCATTTGATTGAGTTTTTGTTACCTTAAACATGCGATGCGACGCGGGTGGTAAACAGCACTCTTGGTAAATACCACTTTTTGATTGAATGAGAAAAGGGTTGGTCCGGTCAGAGGGTTACCCTCGCTGCCCAGACGACACACTGCAATGTTGACGCGGGGCCAAATAGTGTGGTAACTGCCACGCGGCCTTTCAAAAGGAACGGCGGGCCATTCAACGATTCCGTCGGAATGGCACGACGTTGGGGTATTAAGTATATACTCTGCCTCCCACACGTTCTTCATTTTTTTTGCCACGCGGTCTTTCAATGGAAATGGCGGGCCATTCAATGACGCAGTCCGTAAACGAGGTAATGGCACGACAATGAGGTACTTACTGATCAGTATACTGATACTTAATACTGATCAGTATGTTAGCTTTTGTAGAATGATGTTCCCACTCTGTCATATGACGGATGTTGTAGATAAAAGAAATTTATCTACAAGATCAATATTCATTATACAATTGAGAGGCATTAGAAATTTAGAAGTGGTTAATTGACCTATGGTTTTTCAAGCTTGAACGTAAATTGTTTCACATCCGAAGTCTTTCTTCTTGCACACCTATCAATGTGGCCTACTTGGTGTCTTTGTATAAGAACACTCTTAAAAATCCTTAACTCTTCGTCAAGCTCATGAAATATTACTTATAATGATTCCAAATTGTTTTGAGAATTCTTTATCTAGAAAATTTACTTCCTTACTGATAGAGTTCATAATGATGTATGTGAGGTTTTTCTATTCTATTATTAATATAATTGACTTTCCATAAATAATTGTTTTGTGTCAACGTCACGGTGTATCTTCTGGTCATCGTTTCTGATGTTGATGTTTGAAAGTAAATTGATAAACCACTGATACAAGCAACCTATTTCACAACTATTTTCAATTATTGGAAACAGCAACCTATTTCACAACGCTGATGATAAACTTTTCATATATATAAAAAACAAAGCCACGTCGTAATAACTGTTTTCAAGGGCGGGTGATGAGAAGAGTTCCTCTGACAGACGAAGAAAAGTTTCAAAAAATAATAAGAAAATAGAAAATAAACTATTACTTAATAAAATTTTATATTTTATTTTTAAACTAAAAAATATATGTTAAAAGATGTGACAAATACATTTCAACTTACTTTTTGTATAAGCTATGCAAAAATTAATTATTTGGACGTTATAAGCACTATTTGGACGTTATAAGCACTTTTAAAATAGAAATATAATTCAAATTTAAATATAAATAATTAATTTAATGAAATTTTTATATTTCAAATAATTTCATTTTCACACATCACTTTACCCTAATGAATTAAATAAAAATATAATTTAAATACAAATACAAATAAATAAAAATATAATTAAAATTTAAATATAAAAATTTTTAATGAAATTTTTATATTTCAAATAATTTCATCTTCACAAGTCACTTTAACCTAATGAACTAAATACACACATATAACTTCAACTAAATGCAAGAAATTCAAGAAATTCATGTATGCAAATAAGAAGTGATTCTTGTTTTATGTATCTATAAGACGAGATTCTTGTTTTATGTGTCTATAAGATGAAAGCATTTTGTAAAAATGAATTTGTATACATTGTTATTATTTTCTGTGTAATTTTTTTTTTATTTAACATTTTTCTATTTTTCAAACTGTAAATTTTAAAAAATATTAAAATTAAGTTATTAAATAATTAAATAATAATCCATACTTCAATTTATTTTCTAATTTTATAAAGAAAGTGATGTGATATTATCTCAGATCATTTTCTAATTTTATAAAGAAAGTGATGTGATATTAATAAAATAAGTAACTTTATTTACATAGTTTTATTTTATAATCATTCTATTGAATTTACACAGCCCAAGAAAGGAAAGCAAATCAATTAAACGAAAAGAGATTGAGCATCCGAAAAGTTGAATATTATCTTAAAAAATCCTTGGTACTATTTAACAGTCACTAAATAGTTCTTTGGTAGTACTCCACAGCCGTAAATAGTTGGTACTATTTAACATTCACTAAATATTTCTTTGGTATTATTCCACAGCCTCCAGATCACGACAAGAAATTCAAGCTGTAGCCTCTCGGCTTCTCTTCGTTTACCACGATCACCGGGTCCTCAACAATTTTATTTCCAGATCAAAAGGTTCAAATCGTCAAAATTCACAGTGGCCAATGCTCACTGTGGGCAGTGCAAACACTGAATACATATCCGAATTGGCTTCTCTTCCATCGTTTTCCCCTTCATGGACCTCCACGCGACGAGATCCTATTCAATTCATTGACCTGTCGCTTCAGCTTCTTGATGTATTTTTTTTTTTATCAGAATGAAAAAACTCTGGTTTATATAATCTACCAGTTCATATAGTTTTCATTTTCAAAACATTACATTGAAGCTTTGATATATACTCTAAAATGATATTCATGCTATCGTTCCAGTATGTCGCGCTGCCACATTGTACCAAATTTTTTCTACAATATTTCTTAAAGGTAAAAACTCAAAAAAACACAGCCTTGCTATGTGATCAGAACTAAAAAAACAACAGTTATAAAAGTGTTTATAAAACCTTGTTGTGTGTGATAAAACTCAAAACAGTAATATGACGGTGTATAAACATTGAGTAGTTTGCTGCCAGCTGATGTAGATCCTCCACATCCTATGAGTTTTCAACGTAATCATCACCTAGATAGCTCTATTCAGAATTGGAAATCTTGTATTGCTGAGACAAAAATCTCCAAAAATGGGCCATTCCTTAGATAAAAAAAGTGAGTCTGCACAGTAATATGAACAAAAATTAAAAGAAATGTACCGAACTTGAAGCACCCTCACCTTCCACATTCGTCAGTTCATAGTACATCGTGCCAAAAACACCGATCAAACCTTTTTTGGAGAGTCTGTCCGCTTGGGAATTCTTCTCCCGAAAAATATGCTTGAAATGTATTGTGGCGAAGGACTTCTTTAAAGCATGAATGCGCTCCAGCCAAGTCACGAGATGGCTAGGGTAGAGATTTGTCCCTCTATTTAGATGGTCGAGGAGAAATTTTGAGTCCCCAAACACCCAAATGTTTTCAATACATAGTGGAGAGGTAAACCACAATAAGCCCCACAAAGCCAACACTTTTTCCTTCATGTTATTCCTGATACCACCATGCCAATAGATCTTGTAGTGACATTTTGGTGACAACATCAACCAAGCACCACACTCACAGCTGGAGTGTTGTGAAGCACCATCGAAAATGCCCGCCGGGTAGTGTATCTCAACAGGCCTCATGTGCACAGGTAGATCCACCGGTGGTTTCTGACCAATTCTCACTTTTTCCCAGTTCTGAAATATGAGAGTAGCAGTCCCCACAGGGTTGCATGGCACCTCCTCAAATATCCATTTATTCCAGCCGTACCAAATGAACCAGTGAAATAGTGCCGGAATGTTCCTGAAATTTATATATATATTTTTTTCTGCCACCATATTATGAAGCTATTAGTATTATCTAAGGAAGGAGTCTGCATCTTAAAATTTTCACAAATTACCTTTAGAACTTCCTTTTCATAGTCGCAATGATAAACGAGATGTGTATTGTCTTCATTCGCCAGCATGCAGAGTCTGCATCATCCCGTACCAATATTTCCTCTCCTCTTCAAGTTCTCCCACGTCAGATTTTTATCCATGAGAACTAACCACAGAAATAGTTTCATTTTTAAAGGTGAGGAATTTTCCCATATTCCCTACAAGGTCCTATACTCGGTAGCCTGTGACTTATGTGTGTTCAACTTGTTGTATAAATACTCTGCGAACAACATTCCTTCCTTTGTCGGTCCATTCCATATCACACTATCACCGCCAGGATCATAGAGTAATCCTTTTCTTCTCAAGTCCTTTGCGTAGAAAGTCCACTCCCCTTTTAAACATGCTAGAAGCTGCAAGTTTTCCTCCGTCAACTAAGTAGGAATACCATTATCAATCTCCTTTATGATTTGACACATAAAAAATAAGCCTTTTCCATTTAAGAAACTGATAAGTTGATTGCTACAATGGATAGAAGTCTCGACTTGGCAAATGTGAGGCTGTCTAATGAGGATTTTACCCCCGTCACCGAACTTCCATGCCAGAAATGAAGTCAGACTTGGCCAACAAAGCTTGAACCTGTTCCAAATGGTAGACTCCCCCCCCCTTGAATTTTCCCACCCCAACAATAGAAGATTCTCCAAATCATTTGATTGTAGGTACTTGAATTTTATGATTTCGCTCCATATCCCATCCGACTTCATCCCTCTCCACATAGACTTCATGAGGAGGACCTTCCCAAAGGTATTCAGATCTTTTAGATCCCACCCATTGAAAATTTTGGGTTTCATAATTAACTTCCATCTTGCCAGATGAAACTTGCCCCTTTCGTTTCTTCCGTTCCATAGGAAATTTATCATGAAAATTCTTATTCTTTTTATTATCTTGTTTGGTATAACATAGATATGGGCCCATAAAACCATAAATCACTGTAAGACAACCTGAACCAAGATAAGTCTGCCACCATAAGACAACCATTTTGATGTCCATCCCCTTATTCTTTTTCTACTTTTTCGACCATCCAACGCCAATCCTTAATCCCATAGTTATTGGGCTTTAATTGGAAACCCAGGTATTTGAAACGCGAGGTCAATGGTGCCATTTTGAAGTTGAACATATGAGCTATCTCAGAAGCCAATTCCTGCTCGTCCTCCTCATAGTAAATACAAGATTTCCCTATATTAGCCTCCATTCTCGAGGCATCACAAAATCTAGTGAATATCTCAAATAAAACTTGCCAAATAAATCTACCTTGTCTCAGCCCCCGCCCAGGCTTGAAAAATCTCAATGCCACTCCATTTATGATGACTGCTAAGGAGGAGTTTGTCACATAGCCCATAATCCAATTAACTGAAACCCTGTCTAAACCAATATTATATAATAACAACCTCAATAAGCTCCAATCAACCTGGTCATATGCCTTGCAAAGGTCAATCTTCATGACCATGGCCTGTATCTTCTTTGTGTGGATCGAGTGTATCACCTCCTGAGTTGTGGAAACCGTATTGTGGATGCATCTATCCTTTAAAAAACCAGATTGTTCTTGAGAAAATAATGGGACAGAACTCGTTTGAACCTTTCAGCAATTCTTTTCGAAATGATCTTGTACAATGTATTGCACAATGAAATCGGCCAAAAATCGTTGAAAGATGTAGCCCTGAATTTATTTGAAATAAGGACCAGGAAAGTCGAGTTTAAGGCTCTGCCCAGCATCCCAGATTTCCTTTACTCCTTAGCCATTTCTATAATGAGGGAAATGTCAAGATCATTGAAATGGAGAAAGAAGTCCGAGGTCCATCCATCTGGCCCCAGACTTTTATCAGGCTGGAGAGATTTTAAAACAGATAACATCTCCTCATTGTTGATAGGTTTGTAGAACTCCAACAGTTCCCCTGAATTGAACATTTTAGGGACGTCTTTGACAACCCATAATTTCTCTTCGTGATCATCCAGATCTCTAGCTTTGAATTTTTTTTGAAAATGTTTTATCGCCTCCTCATGAATAATTTACGTGGTGCTGAATGTATTCCCATTCTCCTCTTTCTGCCAGATAGAGTTTAAATATTTCCTCCCATTAGCAAAAGCCTTGAAGAATTTCGTGTTCTTATCTCCAGTAGTGAGCCATAACACTCTACTCTTTAGCCTCCATGACTGCTCCTGAATGAGAAATATCCTTATTTTCTCGCTTTCCACATCCTTTAATATTTCCCAAGTGTCTGCTTTGGGATTTGAATTTTTCAGTTCCTTCTGAAGGGAAGTAGACTCCCTCTCAAAATCCATAAAACGAACATTTAGTATGAATTTTTTCCCTCTTTCCCATTTCTTCACTTCCCTTTTCAGTCCCCTTAGAGTGTTCATCAAGTAACCAATCACCGAAGTGTCCATATCCCGTGGATTTTTTATCATGAAATCCTTCACCAACAAGTTAAAACTGGGATCCTTCAACCACACCCGGTTGAACTACAAAGGGCATCCTCCCTTCACCAATTCAAATTCCCAAGATAGGATTATAGGTCTATGATCCGAAATCAGAATTTTTCCAATTGTTGCATTCCAGTTTCCCATCCTGGCCAGCAAGTGCGACTTAACTACCACCTGATCAATCCTCTTACATATCATAGCATTACCCTGTCTGCCATTGTACCAAGTAGGGCCATTTACTTTCATTTTCAAATCCACCAGATTGAAAGAGTTAAATAGCTTCAGTAGAGTGTCTGGTTGTGGGTCCTTTCTGCGCTGTGAGTCCTAGATCTCCTTGTCATGTAAACTTGTGTTATAGTCCCCTGCAATGGTCAAATTTTCCAGAAGTAGAATACCGCAACTCTCCATTTTTTTCCAGAAAATAGACTTGTTAGTCATCAATAATTTTTACTTGTTTAGATGACTAAATGCTTTGTCCAAGATTTCTAGAAACAGAATTCAGGAATCATATGAGTTCTAGAAATCACCTCAAAGAGAAATTTACTGTTTATCCCATTTCCTTGTCAAAGCATGACCAATATATCGCCTAGACAAGACCAATGTCCCTCACTCTCACTATGTTTTCCACCTCTACCTATAACACTATGTCTTTGTTTGCCTAAACCCTCTATTTTGCATACCTTATTTCTCCAAGTAAACCAAACGTTTCTCCTTGCTCACCAAGTGCCTCAAGCAATGGTGTTGTCAAAACTCCCTGTCTAAAAGTTCTTTTAAGTAAACACAATTTTCTAGTTGTCTAGGATGATAGTGCATAATAGAGTGTCAAAAACCCTATCTCCACATCCAAACCTTGATTCAAATTTTTCAGTCAAAAACCTATGCCAAGGACATTACCATAAGTCAAATAGGGTCACCTAGGTTATGCACTATCATGGTTCTAAAATCACTATTTTCACAAGTATTCAAAGGTGAAATCAAGAGAACACAAGGACGAGGCTTGTCATTATCCAAAGACCATCAAAATACCTCCAAAGGTATCCTCTTGATCAAGCAGTAAGCCTGTAAAGGAGTAATTTACCATGTCAAAGCATTTATGCATATTTTTTTTTGTAAATGATCAACAACATAACAAAGTCAAAGAGGAGGCTTAAAAAAGCTCATAAAGGCATCCACAGCTAGTAGCAAGATACAAACAGGCTTAAAGTTTACAAGGAAGAACATGATCTCATCAAGGAGTGATCTCATCAGGGAGTGTTATGAAGTGCTGCCCATCAAAAGGTCCATGCAGGTCATAAAGGACAGTGGCACATAAGCAACATTGTACCTCAAATAAAAAATATCATTTAAAATTTTGTTTGGTTTCAAGCATGAAACTTGTAGAGGGACAGTTGCCCTTTGCTTGCATCTTTGCAAAAAGACCAAAGGACATCAGATTAGCCATGAGGTAAGGTAAAGTAAGGAAGGTCATCATATGAGGAGACCATTCACAACCTAGAAGAAAGCATCAAGGTATTTGTTTGTTGGGAATAAAGATTCATTAAATGTTTTTACCAAGCAATAGAGAAATGATGAACTCAGAAGCATGGGAAGTTAGACAAAGAGGGGAAAAATAGTGACCAATAAACCTCCTTCATCACAACAGATGGTTTCAAGGGTTTTTAGTTACCCTAGGGTTTTGCAGACAAGAAATAACTCCCAGTTCAAAGGTCTTTTTCTCTAAAAATAGTTAAAGACATCTTTAAATGGCCAAAGGGGACAAACATGGGTAGAAATTGCCGAAGCCAGTAGCTGTGATAAGCAAGTGCCATTATGTGATAAAGCAAGTTGTCCAAGTTAAAAAAGATAGTGATCAAAGTGACCTAAAAACAAACAGATATATCCCTAGTTTATAGCAGAACAGTGAAACTCCCAACAAGGACCTCTTTGTCAAAAGACTATTATGTAAAAATGTGACTAAGATATAAACAACACTTCACAGAGCTGGAAAATTCATTTTTCCACAGAAAGAATGGCAAGGTCAAAGAAAAGAATGTTTCAAACAAAGAATATTAGTCAAAGGAGAAATGGCAAAAAGGGATGAGTTTGCTGTGTGTAGGTGTTAAAAGTTCAAAAGAGTTCTTTTTCCAAAGTATAAGCTGAGAGGCATGGGGTTAGTGTCTTCAGGAAGATTGTCAAAATAAGGAGAACCTTAGGAAGCCTCCAGCAGTGAAAAAAGAACCATGTTTTCATCAAATTGTCCACCTAGTACAAGACCAAAACAGTAAAAGACACAGTGAGAAAGAGTAGGCAAACAAGAACATTACAAAAGTGGGTTTTGAATTCTAGTTTATTTTCAAAAGGGTTATAAAGGCCTTTTTGGTACTGCCCCTGTACCATTTTTCATCTCCAAGCCAAAGGAAGCCATTGAGAGAAGTTTTTGAAAGTTTCTGTGCAAATCAGTGAAAGTTTGCAAGTGTCACGGACTGAGGCCAGTGTTACGCACCTGGCCTTCGGTGCTACACATAGGAGGGGTGGCCATAGTGTTATTTAACACTGCGTTACACACCCAGGGCCTGGTGCTACACACCTGGGCCAGTGTTATGCACAGACACATCTGAGTGTCCACATACTGCCCATTACGCGCCTATGCTATGCTCCCGAAGCCCAAATGGCCCGTCTCCTACCTGTTACGCACCTGCGCTACACTCTTGAAGCCCGACTGGCTCGTCTCCTGCCTGTTACGCACCAGTATTATGTGCCTGCATTACGCATCGGTGTTACGCATAGAAAATTTTTGTCTAAAATTGCTAAAGGGAGTCAAAATTTCGGTTTTTCACATTCAAAGCCTCTGCAAAAGTCGAGATACAAGGTTGGTGATTTTTTTTCTTACCTCCAAAGCTTTCATTTTCCTAATCAAAGTCATATTTAAAGGCTTTAATTGAACCAAACCCTAGGCTACATAAAAATAAGTTTTAAATACCTTTTGTTAGGGTTTGAAGGAGGAAATTGTTATATGTGCTTGAGGAGGCTGAGTGACATCAAACAAACCTCTAAAACACTGAGTGAACTCCTGGAGAGTTTCATCTTGCCTTCATTTGCACAACCTTTCCCTCACTTCACTCATTGCAACCTTTTGACCCAAAGGCCCTCAAACAATTTTCAAAAATCCTTCTGTGCTAAAGAACCAGCCACCATGTCTGAAGCAGAGATTCACACCAGCAGTGATGAAAGTCAAAGACCTACTAAGCCTCAGAAAAAATACAAGGGAGGAAGGGAAAATAGGTTTGAACCCTTAGACACAGTTCAGATTACTTCCTCTCCCATGATCCTTTCATGCTTTCAGGATGTTGAGTGTTATCAATTTTGTGAAAAGGTCAAACAAGTCAAAATCCACTCTGACTTGACTAGATTTTTTGTCATTGGCTTGCAAAATCATCGAGTTAGCCTAGCAGGAGTGGATTTTAACTCTCATATGAAACCATTTCCAAAGCAACATGTATACCATACATTGGCGAGATATGGTTTAAACAAAAGAAGTTAGAGTTGTGCTATTATGAACCCTACCTAAAACCAAGCTGTTAACAAGGTTGCAACGCTGTTTTTCCTTTTTCCCACTTGCTAGAGAGGTATGCCTTGCTGATGAAGCAAATTATCAGATTGTTCACCTATGAGGGGAGATACTCCAGGATTTACTCATATCATATAAGGTTACTAATGCACTTCACCAAAGTCAAAATAATGAACCTACCATACTAACTTTTCCGGAGAATTGACAAGATGGCCTCACTTGTTAAGAAAAGAAGCTATGACCGCCAAATGCCTAGCCGTTTCCACCACTCCTTGATCAAAATGATTGTCTTACATCAGCTGCAATAGCAAGGAATCCTTTGGGAAGTCTTCATCTCACATGATGTATTTACAAACCCCCAAGCCTTCATTCATAAAAAATTACCCTCCACTTCACAACCACCTACCTCCAGTCATCCATCATCTCTCCATGTGCCTTCTCCACAAATAAATTCACCCCCTATCCCTTCTCCTAATGTACCAAGTGAAGAAGCTAACAGTGGCTCTAATGATGAGAAAACTGATGATAATAATGAGGAAGAGGACAGTGAGGTAGAAACTAAGATAGATGAAGATAATGAGGAAGAGGACAGTGAGGAAGAAGCTGAGGAAGATGAAGAAGACAAGGAAGAGGACAATAGTGAGAATGAAAGTGATAATAGCCAAAAAAAATAGCAAAATGATGACAACAAAAATCAAGAGAAAGATGCAAGTGAGACAAAGGTTGAAAACATTGAGGCAAATGCAGAGCTTGATAAATATGATAAAAGTGGCGAAAATAATGAAGAATATGGGACAAAAATAGAATGTGAAGGTGAGGAACAACATAGTGATTATGACCAAGAAGAGGCAGCCTCTCAAGAAGGAAGCAGTGAGAAAGAAAACAGAGTTAAAATCAGTGGACCTCATGATGAGAAAAAGGGCCAAAACAATGGTTCTTTTGACGAGGAAGATGACACTAAAAACACATATGAAGATAGTAGGGAGGAGGCACATGAAGGTAATAAAGGTAATAAGAAAAGCAATGATGAATTTGAGCATGACAATGAAACCAATAACAGTGAAAAAGGCACTGAACTAAATGAGATAAGTGAAGAGGATAGTGGTCAGTTTGAAAGTCAAGATGACAGTGAGAAAAGCAAGGATGATGATGATTTCAAAAATAAAAAAATCAGTAACCCTATGGAGCATCAAGTGATTCATGAAATCCATAACAAAGATGACAAGGCTTTAACACCTTCAAAGGTAGAGACACCATCCTAAAACCTCTCACATGCACCTATCACAGAGGCAGAAGAGATGTGTTTGCTGGCTCAAAAAGGCAAAGGGCCATCCGTCCTCTGGCAATCACGCATCAAGACAAAGGAAATGGAAATATGGAAAAAGGTGATCAGAAGGTACATGTAAGTAGGAGCAAAAGGATCAAGAAGACTTCTCAAGGATCTCAATTCACTGATCTAGATAGTGACAATGAGGACCAAGAGATGAAAAATAGGTTGCTCCTCTTGGAAAAATATGCACAACTTCAAGAGTGGGAAAGGGATTTTAATATGGCTCAAAGTGTCATCTACTACTACAAAGAGTAACATAAGCATTTCAAGGAGGTCAAGAGGGGCCTTGTCCTACAGAAGAAATTGACCGAACGTTATGCAAGGAAAAGCATGCTTGCTAATGCCAAGCTAAAGAAGGCCCTCATTGAACTAGAAAACCTAAAAAGAGCAAAAGTGCATGAGAGCCTTGGAGTCTTGGCTGAGGCTTCTCAACAGGTATCCAAAACGTCTTGAGGGGTCTACCCACCAATTTTGAGGGTCAAATTGGACAATGTTTTGTTTTTTCCAAATTTGACCCCTAGGAGCGCAGAACCGTAGGTGTTACTCACAAAATTGGTGCATCCTCAGCTCTCAAAGTTTACATTTTGGGAATTTTCACATCACCAACAGTCTGCTCACCAATTTTCAAATCATTTGGAGCAGTTTTACCCCCTCAAAAGGTCAAAAAACATCAAACATTTGACCTTTCTACCTCCTTTTCAGACCAGGTGTTATGCACAGAGTAGTGTTGGGAGATTTTGTTTTTGAGAAGGTGAATGGCATCGACTCAGCACAACTCAATTTGTTTTTGAAAGTAGACTCATCAGGCTTTCCAACGAGCAATCATGGAGCCAAATTCGGTTTCGGGAAGGCCTCCAAAAAACTGCTACAACAGGGCCTATTTCTGTGTTACGCACCTGGAAAATTTTCACTGTCTGACACATGTGTTACGCTCCTATGGTTGAGTGGCCAAAATGTGCGTTTGGAAAGTTTTCTTAGGCATGTCAGGCCTAAAAGTCAATTTATTTCCATTTATAGTCGGAAAATATATTTATTTAGATATTTTTGTGCCTTGGGCTTTGCAAAGCCTCAAGGACAAGTTAGGATATTTCTCTTTGGCCAATAGGCTTCTAGATGTTCTAGTAGGCTCTCCTCTCCTCATTTTTTATATAAGACATGCGGATTCATTGTAATCAGTTGGGACTTGATGTGTTTAAGAGAAATACATGGTTTTATGAGCTTGGACAAGATATTGGTTTTATGAAGTGAATGAATGGCTTGTGTGGCTTGATGTTGGAGAAGCTTGCTTGCAAGATTCCATAGCTTGGTGAATGGTGATGTTTTTCTAACTTTTTAATGTTTTCTTGTCCTCATTTTGTTTCAGTCTGCTTGTTTTCTATAGGTCAAAAAAGTATAGGTTGAGATATGCTCATGGAAGCACCTAAAACCTCCTGTTTTCTATAGTTTTGATGTTTTCTTCTTTTAGTCATCTTAAGGAGTTCTTGACTACTCCTTAGGCCCACTAAAACATGTTTTTGTTTCATGAATTATTAGTATGTTAGCTTATAAATATGATTCATGGTATGCTCTGCTTATTTAAAGTTTTCAAAACCCTATTGTGAAGCTTTTCTATGGAATACTGATTGATTAGGTTACGACAAAGAGGTTTCGTTTCGATCTTTCCCTTTTTCCCATGCTTACCAACTTATTTTAGAGTTCCTGATAGTTTGATATATGCTATTTAGGAGTTCCCTCTCCATATATTGAGTTGTTCGTTTATCTTATGTGTTTTCTTAAAAAGCTGAAGGTGAATTTCTAAAGTTACGAGTTCTAATGCTTCTATGCATCACCAGAATGTTCATCTTACATGTTTATTAGTTTGAGTATTGTTCATAGAGATTAATGGTTTGCCCTACCTCATGAGTTATTTCTTTCAGACTATATATGTTTAAGACCTCTTAGTTTTTCCCAAACTTAATGTTCATTACACCTCATACATCACCCAAAGGATCCATTAACCCTACTAAATCGGCCCTGCAATACACTCTTCTTCATCATTTAGACACCCTCAACTTCATCTGAACCCATAGCCCTATTTATTTGATATCCTCTCATTCCACCTATCCTACTTAGTCATATTACCCAAACCCAAAACAAGTAAACAAATTACACTTAACAACTACCCTAAAATCAATGATCCAAAGCGAACAAGTTCACATCCTTCACATAATAGAGAGAGCCCTCTCTGAGTCCAGGAAGGCTAGGTCCTAGGACTCCAAAGACTGGTCTATTGTTACACTGTCATTTGGTTTAGCCAATCTGCAAAATCACGTCACCCTAACAAGACCTATTCTGATATGGAGCATATAAGTTAATAATATGAACTCTTTTCTTGAAACCCCAGATATGTCCAGAAAGGATAATCCCACCAAAAAACCCATAAGATTTGAAAGAGGAAGTGGCACAATTCCAAAAAACAACTTCTCCACCAGAAAGACCCACTCCATCTCACGCCGCCATGTGCCAAACTGGGAACATAGCGTGGAAACAAGAAATAGACTTATCAATGGTGTTCATCGACTCTTGCACAAAGATAATAGAAGTATAATTATTCAGAAAAAAAAATCACGCAAGGTCAAAAATTTTCCTTTCCCCCCAGCCCCCTTAAATTTAAAGAAATTAGATTGATCATGGAACACCCTTCGAAGGGTCTAATGCTCTAAGAACACTGTCTAAGGCCAATGTGACTGGTATATCCCAAAAATTTCTATCATCCAGAAAAATTCCCCTATCAGTCGAAGAGATTGAATTATTCTCTGTCCGCGGGCATCCCTTCCCCCTCCTGATTGTGACATTCGATTGGGAAGCAGGGCTAAGAATCCTGGGAGGCGAGGGCTACTTGCCAGTGTCAACCGACAGAGGGATCAGACCCGCATTAGATTTAATGAGCAGTAATTCAAGGTCATTACTGACCGAATTTCTAGGGGACAGAGCAGGGTGCTCCAATTCCGTCAACCCAGGGACCAGAATATCTGGAGACGAGACAGACAACAGAGTTGTAGAAGAAGGAGACATGGGTAAGTCAGAGGGGAGGGCTGACATCTCCACCGAGGCCATTTATGGGGATGTTTTGCTATCCATTAATGTATTAAGATAGGGAATAGTCATAATGGGTTTTTTCACAAAGTCCCCCATGGGAACATATAAGGTGCCCCCACTGGTCTCTTTAAAGTCCACCTAAATAGACTTGAACGTAACACCAACACAACCCGAATCACACACGGAAAAATCCTCAACAGTAGGTACCCCGACAGTTCCATGTCGACCCGACATGCCCACAATCATTTCCCCAGCACAATCAACATCCTGACTCTAGTTAATAGGTAGCAGAGACAAACCCGAGAGAGAAGGTCCAAAGGGAGTATTTATAATAGGTAAAATTTCGGCCAATGACATAGAACCCCTGCTAGTCAGAATACAACCCACAACTTTCGACACATAATCAACACCGTGACCTGACATGCTTTTATACGACACCCCCCCATTATCATCAACAATAAACTAGGTTAGTGGCAAATGAGACTTACCTGAGAGAGGTGGTCTCGATGGAGGTGGCATCGGCCACATGGAGTTCCAACATTCGATCCTCCTGAAATGATGGGCACCCCAAGTAGTCCTGAAATGGTCCGTTTTCCACCGCGTGCAAGTCCGCATGATATGCCCAGTGTTGTGGCATAGTTGGAAATGGAATAGAGTGTTATAATAGTCCAGATGTTATCGAATGGTCTTCCCTTCCCACTCAAGATCGACCTATGCCGGTAAACCCCCAACAAAAGACACCTCCACGAGGATCCAAGAAACTTGTTTGTCAAAGACCCTGTTACACTTTGGGTCTACAAATATGCAAATTCCTATACTATTCCCAATTGTCTGCAAAACCGCCTGCGACCAGAATTGAATGGGAAGACCCATAAGCTTCACCCATAAAACATGTGATTTAGGAAGATTATCAATCGAGTGGAAATCCACCGTCCACCTAAACGGAGGATGAAACGAACGTCCATTAACCCACATTCGCAGGAGAATCTCCTGGATGTCTTCATCCTTCAGGAAGTGATAACAGAACCAACCATTTGGGAGCTGGCTGATGCGAGGCTCGTAACCAATGGTCAGACTCCAAGCTCCCATGAGCCAGTTCTGTAAATCAATTGTGATGTGAGTCACAAACTCTAACTTACCCACCAGTGCCCTCGAGAGTAGGCTCTCAGCCCACTCCCATATCACATCGCTCCCAAAGATGAGGAGACGATGCTCACTAGTAGGTTTAAATGGCTTAGTTGTTCTATGGCGGCCCAAACTGCTCTAGAAAACTGACTTATCCTCCCCCCCCCTCACCGGCTAGAGACACCTTCACCCTCACAGGACTAGAAACCTCTGGAACAAAACCCATAGTTGAAACCATCCTCGAACCGGAAATGGGATCAGAACCATCCCCAATTGTCTCTGGTGCAATAGACCTCGACAGAGTTGTAGAAGGAGGGAAATAAAAATGGTCATGATTACCGAAAAATTTGGCATTAATTGCTTCAGCTTTTTCCAGCTCGAGCGCATGCAGAAATGCGTTGTCTAGGAGCACCAGCTTAGGATCAAAAAAAGTGCCACCTATTGCCATGAGACGGACGCAAGTACAAACAATACAAAAATAGTGTAAATGTACACCACCCACCTTAGACAAGTACCATAAATGGAAAATCCATTTGCACGTCAAATTCCAGTAGTGATTGGTACCCGACGATATTAGCATAACCCACTCCCTCCAAGAAATGGCACAAAGTCACTATCTCCCACCACCACAATTAAATTTGAATTCCCAAGAGGAATGGTTCGCCGACGGAAGTACCACAATCCATCTCGAGGTGTATGAAATGTGGCTAATAGATTATGCAATTATTTTGAATCTGTGACACCAACATTGAATCCAATTTTCCTCTGCATTACAATAAGTTCAACCTTTTCAATTTTACGGAAAATCAAAATTTATTATAGGATTAAAAAAATTACAAATAATAATTTTTTTTTTTTAATTTTATAAATAAAAAAAATTAAAGAGATTAGGTCATTTTGATCTGAGAGGCAAGATTTAAGATACAACGGACGAGGATCATTATAGTCAAGATTAATTTGTCTAATTTATAGAAAAGTTTATCAGTAAAAGCTAAGTTAGAAAATTTTGTTCATGGAAATTTCTACACATAGATTGCAGAGCCCACTGAATCATTAAATGACCAAAAGGTTTTGAGTATATAGTTAAATTTTGGTCCCAGGGGAAATTTTAGGGACAAATTTTAGCCGAAGGGCGAATTTTAAAGGGTTTTAGAATTTGGATGGGCAAATAATTTTAATTAACTAATTTTTTATATAAAATATTTTTGTATAATTAACTTTAAAATTATTTTAAAAATAATTAATTATTATGTTTTAGCCAAAAAAAATTAGAGCCCAAAAACTATTAATTAGCTAAAAAAAAAAAAATATGCATAAACCATTAATCGTTAGATTCACATCTAGAATTTCTGATTTGGAGAGTTTTTGAGTTGGATTCACCCCGATTTACTAGCTTGGAGGGGGATTGGAATGACATTCGCTCCCAATTTTTACTAGCCTGGGGCTTGGTGGTGTTTGGAATGAAAAATTTGATTTTGGGGCATGGAGGTATTTGGAATGGCAACGCTGAGTTTGGGGCTTGGAGGTGATTGGAATGGTAACACTAAGTTTGTGGTTTGGAGGTGATTGGAATGGAAACACTGAGTTTGAATGAATTCATGTCAGGCTTCCTTCCTTATGTACAGGGAGGCTGAGGTTTCTTTATTGATGGTATCCGAGTTGCATCCTTCATTGAATCATCAATGTGGAGGTGATTGGAATGGAAAATCACAAAGAATCCGAGCGAGGCCGCCAAAGCAATAGTCGCGACTCCATGACTAGGGATGGAAGAGCTATAAATGCCCTCTTTTCACGAACGAGTTTCCCTATCAGTCAATCAATTTCTATCGAGGATGACTACTATGAAGTGTTAGTCAGTTTCAAACTATCCCTTTCCAAGCTCAGATCCATACCGAGCTTCCTTACCTATTTGACATATAAGCAATTTTGTTAGGAAAGTGGATTTTCCTAGCTTTGATTAAACATGGACTCGAGAGATTTCCACCGATGATGAGGGAAACAAGGTAGATGCCGGATGATGAGGGAAACTTATTTTTTTATTTTAAATTTTCCAGTCCCCTTGGGTAATTTCACAGGTGAATGCTTCAAAGTGCAAGTGTGTGCGAGTCTAACAATGTTGATGCTCTACGGGTGAATGATTAATGCTTGTCGACCGCACTACACTACCCAAGTGGATTTGGACGACTCCATCCCTCCAGGCAAGGTTTTCTTCACATACTGTTGTTGGTGTTTTTACTGTTGCAATGTTGTATAGTAATAATAAATCACTTAGGTTAGAGGAAGAGCTGGTTGTTGTCAAAGGTATTTCCCTTCAAACCTTATGCTCTTGTGATTGGTATATCTCCTACTTTAGTTGTTCTAGTCTTCTTGTATCATTAATGATAAGCTATGAGCTCCTAGTGTACTATTTATGAGGGATGCCCTTGATCAAAGTAGATCCTCATAACATCGGTTGGTTAGCCGGTTAATCACAAGTAATAAAGAGCAGTTCATTGTAATTAAAGAATTGGAATCACCACCTCCTTCCTTTCTTGCCAATGGGGATGAAACTCAGTTGACTAGCATTTCCAATGAAATCCAGTCTCCAGTGCATAACCAAATAAATTCATTACTGTTTCATGCAGAGCAGCTGCTAGTCATAACAGCAGTTTGAGTAGTTCATGTAAGTTCTTGTTACATCCAACATGATAAGAGTGCATCCATATTAGGTATAGAGAGCTCAGGTTACCACGTGCCCTATTAGTGAGGTTAGTCAATTTTTCTGTCTCTAAAATAATGGGGAGGAAGGGCACTTTAACTAAAGTTATTGAAGCAATCAAAGTGCTAAATGTTTACAATATGTATTCCTACAGTACTTTAGTGTGTTTCTCAACTGAAAGCATGTTAATATGTCATCAAATATTTTTTCATGTTTAGTTTACTACATTATTAATGATAGAGTTCTTCATTATGTAAACACATATTTGAGGTTTTTCTATTCCATTATTAATATAATTGAGCATGTAGTTAGCTACTTTTCATGAATATTTATTTTGTGTCAACTTTACGGTGTATCTTCTGGTCATCGTTTCTGATGTTGATATTTGAAAGTAATTTGATTGTGTTTTATATTCAATTATTGGTACACAATTGATACACAAACAACCTATTTCTATTTCACAACGCTGATGATAAAATTTTCTAACATGGTAAAAAGCCACATGGTAATAACTGTTTTCCAGGGCTAGTGATGAGAAGAGATCCTCTGACCTGTAGGGTTATATAGGTTTGAAGGCTTATATCTATTTTAATAATTTAAAATTTTTTAGATGAATAATAAGGACTATTTACTGCTCTAATATATTTTATAATTATTATTTTTTTACATAAAAGATATATATTTTTAATAAACAACCAACCATATAATGTTTTTATCTATATAAATTTTAAATAAAATAATTTTATATTTAGATTTAAGAGAAAGTTTCCAAAAAATAATAAAAATATAGAAAATAAAATATTATATCTTAATAAAATATGATATTTTATTTTTAAATTAAAAAATATATATAAAAAGATGTGACAAATACATTTCAACTTACTTTTTGCATAAGCTATGTAAAATCAATTATTTGGAAGTTATATACACCTTCCTTTCGCGGAAATCTGTCCTAAATTAAGATCCAGATTCTTATGCTGCCTTTGTTGCTGCTTTTGATTAAATATAATTTAAATTTAAATACATAAATTTTTAATGATTTTTTATGATTCAAATAATTTCATCTTCACATATCACTTCAACATAATGATTGGAATGACAACGTTGAGTTTGGGGCTTGGAGGTGATTGGAATGGAAACATTGAGTTTGAATGAATTCATGTCGGGATTCCTTCCTTATGTGAAGGGAGACTGACCGTTCTTTATTTCTGGTCTCCAAGTTGCATCCTTCATTGAATCATCAACGTGGAGGTGATTGGAATGGCAAAGTACAGAGAATACTAGCGACACTTCCAAAGCAATAGTCATGACCCCTCGACTAGAGAAGAAGGAGCTATAAATGCCCTCTTTTCACGAACGAGTTGCCCTATCAGTCAATCACTTTCTTTCAAGGATTACTACTATGAAGGGTTAGTAGATTTAAAACTATCCCTTTCCAAGCTCAGATCCTTACCGAGCTTCCTTACCTATTTGAAAGATAAAGACCTTCATTCAATAGTCAGTAGGGCTCCGTGATCTATCCTTGTGAATGAATTAAATCTTAACCATAGTTGTTTACTACAACCTTAAATACAACTTATGAATAGAGATTGAACTTAAATACTAGTCGCTATAGTCTATGCAGTCATTATCGCACTACAGAGAGGCACTAATTTTAAGTCTCATTTCAATATATTTAACAACTAAGCAATTTCAATAGGAATCAGATTTTCCTGGCTTTGATTAAACATGGAATCAAGATATTTCCACCGATGATGAGGTCAACAAGTTGGACGCTGGATTATGAGGGCAACTTAATTTTTTTGTATAAATTAGCTAGTCCCCTTGGGTAATTTCACAGGTGAATACTTCAAGGTGCAGGTGTGTGCGAGTCTAACAGTGTTGGTGCTCTATGGGTGAATGTTGAATGCTTGTCGACTGCGTTGCACTGCCCAAGCAGATTCGATCGACTCCATCCCTCCAGGCAAGGATTTATTAACATAATCTTGTTGGTGTTTTTACTGCTGTAACGTTGTTCAGTAATAATAAATCACTTAGGTTGGAAGAAGAGCTGGTTTTCATTGAAGCATTTCCCTTCAAACCTTCTACTCCTATGATTGGTATATCTCCTGCTTTAGTTGTTCTATTCCTCTTGTATCATTAATGATAAGATATGAGGGTCCTAGTGTCTGTGATTTCATGAAGAGTGGCTAGTGTAGTATTTATGAGGGATGCTCTTGATCGGAGTAGATCCTCATAACATCAGTTGATTAGCCAGTTGATCACAAGTAATAAAGACCAGTTCATTGTAATTAAAGAAATGACATCACCACCTCCTCCTTCCCTTCCTGCCAATGGGGATGATACTCAATCGACTGGAATTTCCAATGAAATCTAGTCTCAAGTGCATAACCAAATAAATCCATTACTATGTCATACAGAGCAACTGCCAGTCATAACAACAATTTGAGTAGTTCATGTAAGTTTGTGTTACATCCATCATGATAAGAGTCCATCCATATTAGGTATAAAGAGCTCAGGTTACCATGTTACCTGTTTGTGAGGTTAGTCAGTTTTTGATAACGTACATCTAGCATAATGAGTCTGTGGTATATATCCATCGGGGGCAGCGAGCAGTGTGAGAGTCATGCATCATGTTCTGGAATTTATTAGATTTATAATTAGCTTAGACACTATAATTTAAGGAAAAAAAATTGTGTGTGATTAAGTGAGTAACACCCTCCTAGGAAGGAGTGCTTTTACAGTTTTTATTTTCAGAACAGATGCTAAACCATAGAGGACAATGTGTACTTAACATTAGCAATAATGCCAAATTGTGATGAACTTTATTTGAACCCTGTAGGCAATGCCCATTTGATGGAAATACATTTTTATGGGAATAATAATGAGTATATATATTTGTATTTTCAAGTTGATTGTTGTATATAGACAAAAAATAAATAACTAGGTATGTACATGACAACGTCTAGAAAAATAAACCAATGCAGATCTATCTTAAACCTAGATCTGCACCCACAATGTCTAGAAAAATAAACCATTTTAGGTCCATCTTAAACCTAGATCTGCACCCAGAGAGATCAAATTTATTTTACCCTTGTTTGTAGGAGATGCCCTTCAGGGATGCAAACTCCCAGTGAAGGTCGCTAGAGATTATATTGCAGGCATTCCATTTCATTTGAGAAAGTGTTGGACATTCCAAATTGAATGATAGTGCTCCCATAATTATGCCACAAATCCCAAAAGCATCCTCGGTGTTGTTCATATGAGAGGCTATCTTTACCCTATCCTGGATAAAGACTTAGTGGATTCTTATTTTGTCATCCTTACAATCCATGTAATTTCTAAATATGTTCCTTGAGTATATAAGTCATCCAATGTCCTCTCTTATCACTATTGAGGGTGCAAGTATCCCAACTTTTAAGCAAGCAATTGAAGCCTTTATTTCCTGCTTTCTTTTCCCCACATAAATTGAAGGAGGATATATTCCAACTTGTTACAAACCATGTTATCTAAGATAGTAATCATATTGAGTAGATCCTTGTAAATCCAATTTTGAAGCTTCTTCTTTGATTATTCATACAAGCTTTTAAGTTATCAAAACTGTCCTTTGGGTAGATATATCACTTAAAACAAGTCCACCCTTATATCTCCCGAGGGTGAAAATATCATGTCTTAAGTGTTGGTTGCAACATTTAATTGAAATTTCTAGAAATTGTAGAGTGCAATCTATTGGTTATTAACTTCCAAGTAAAATTCCAAAGTATTTAAGTCATCGACAAATCATAAATTCAGTAATTGTTTGTCTAGGAAGAAAGATACCTTTTCTTTGCCATGTAGTTGTGCAATGTCTAGATATTTTCCTTTCCTGTAAGAAGTAGAACATATAGAAATGTGGTAAGTGGGAATTCCTATCTAATGTGAACTCAGTAGCAACAATGTGAAATACATAAATACAAGCAAGCAGGCAAAGGAGCAAGTATGCAAGTAGAATAGGGTATTGTCAAATGTGTAGAAGTTTATCAGATAAGATAATAGGCTAATATAGGTCTATTAATATGAAACATATGACCACAAATAAGTCCATGCAATTGTTAAGTACATTAGTGTTGATACAATGTTGGAGTAGAATGGCCACTTCGATAAAAGTAGAAGTATATCTAGTCCAATATATCTAAGATACAAGACTAGATTTTAGATCCAAGAGAATCATTGGCTGCAAGAACATATAGAAATGTGAAAAATGGGCTTTTTTCTTGATATGGACATGATATTAACAATGTCAAATACTCCCATACAAGTAAGTGAAATTCCCTTAAAGATAGTTATCTTATTGCCTAGTGGCAGATTCCTATACATCCAATTATGAAGGTTACTATGAAATCTATTCAACATCCACCATTATTGTTTAAGTTAAAGATATGAATACCAAAGGGAATGCACAAAATTCAAATACTTGATAGTTTTTGTTGGTATATCTTTCTAGATATTCCAAGTAATTCTGGTGAGTGATGAGGATGATATATATATATATATATATATATATATTCTTCACGACTGTTGGTATACTTACAGTATACTTGTGGTACAAAGAGATGTAAATAAAAATCGATCATGATTATGGGAAACTTGAAGAATGGTGCACAAAATTGTATTTAAAAACATGCAAAGAAAGTGTGGATGTGCATATAAATTACCTGAACCACTGGGAATTATGAAAAATCCCTATCCATTAGGATTTGATACCAATTGATATGAACACTGTGACAACAATGCAAAATACTCGGATACAAGTCCGGTAACAAGGGAGGAAGCATGCAAAACATAAGAGGAGATTTTTGAATTGTACACATGCTTCCCACTCAATATTGTATTTAGATACATAGTAGTATGAAATTAGTGGAACACAATAATCTTTGATCAAGTTTCTTAGGTATATGACTATAAGAACATTTTTATATGAGTGATCAATTTAGAACAGGTCACCCTTAAAAGTCACAAGTTAAGTTGAAAAAGTACAATAGTAGATAAAATACATATATAATACACTTTTGTTGAGGCATTAGAAAAGAGGCCCCCGATTTCTTTGAAAGAGAATACTATAAATCCTAACTATGTTAGATTTTTTAGAATGATGTTCCCACTCTATTATGTCATAATGTTATACGATTGAGAGGCATTAGAAGTTTAGAAGTGGTTAATTGACATATAACTTTTCAAGCTTCAATTTAAATTTCTTCACACTTGAAGCCTTTATTGGATAGTTGTTTTCTTGCACACCTAGCAATGTGGCCCACTTAGTTTATTTGTGTAAGAACACTCTTAAAAATCCTTAACTCCTGGTGAAGCTCATGAAATATTACTTGCAATGATTCCAAATTTTTTTGAGAATTGTTCATCTAGGAAAATTAAAGGAATTTTCACCCATGATTATATCATAAATCATTAGGGACTTGGATGTTGTGTATATGTGAAGTTGTTTCTAACCTATGCTTGATAACTACCTCATAAAGAGATTCTCCTTCATTTTTCCTTGAAAGCCATTTAATCGCTAAAATTTTCCTTGGAGCATGAGTATTAATTAGCCCAAGTCCTTCATCTTCTCTATGGAGGGTGTAAATGTCACTAGTAACTGACTAGCTTCCTTCCTCACTTTTATCATGGAAAATGAAATAGGAAAGGTTTCAAATCATTATAACCAATTCATCAAGGGAAAGATAAGTAAAACAACATGTCCAACTGCATGAATTATACTTAATATGTTAAAATATAAGCAACTAGTGAAGCTTAACGAAGCTAAGAAACTAGTCTAAGAGAGGACAAGAAAAAATACATGAGAAGAAATGAAGCCAAGAGTGACAATACCAAAAAAAAGGAACACATCTAGTGGCATTGACACTAGAGGCCGCAACCAAGGAAAAAGGATGGGATACTCCAATAAATCCTCAATCATTGTAAATGGTCTAATGCATTGTTTAATGAAGATATTTGGAGAATAGCCAAGACTATTGAATATATCATGGGTGGGATCCTACTGTGCATGAAAATTTTAATACCCGCATCATTCCTAACAATCAAGGCTGCAAAAAATAATATTTGAATTGATTGTTGGTTGATTGAAGCAGGGACATTGGCTTCTCTCTAGTTCTAAGATGTCCATGCATTACACTATGTGTTGGTCCCGTGACATTCAACTCGGGGTCTTGTATGGGAATTACTTGGTCTCATGTGTTAGGCTCTCTCGTACCCAACACTTGGTATTTGGTTCTCAACAATTATTAGCTGAAAAAATACACAACTACATTCCTAACAGGAGAAATATTGCGGAAGCAAAAAACTCAATCTGAATCACATACACAAACAAATTTCTGCCCAATCAGCAATTCTTCATTAATAAATTAATCACGAAACTTACTTGGGATCCTGTCTTTGGATAATGGCTCAAATGAGGAAGTAAAAAACTGATTACCAACCTCACTACACTCTCTCAGACCCAACACATGCTCACTAAGAAGCCTCTCTCAACCTTGTGCTACTATTGCATCTCATTTCCTCATCTTAGCCTTACCTTTATAAATTTATATTGAGCCAAAACCCTAATCCTAACCCTAACCCTAACGTCAAAGGGATGGATAGATAATATTAGATCTCACCTTACTTGAGGTCAACAACTAAGATTAAAAATTAATCACTAAAGTAAATAATTTACTTTATCGAAGTTTTTATTTTAGCTCAATAAGACAACATATAATTATGTGTTTTTTCCTAATTAACTTAGGCTAAGCTACATCAATAAATATTCTGAGGTGAAATGTGGGTGACTTATGCACACTTAGACACAAGGCATGTGCAGAAGGTACTTTCCTGAGCTACAAACTTCAAAGAGGTGAGATACTGGGGTATGACCCCTACGTAGAATCCTTCCCTCCATGCATCCTTGGGCTATGTCCATGCATCCCCTCATTTTTTCCAACTTCAGTCTTCTAGAGTTTGGATGAATTCAGTCTTCTGGATTAGAATGAATTGTTATTCTTATGGCCATCTCATATATAGTAACCACAAGCCAAAGAGGACCCACAAGGCATGAAACAAAAACCACATGTATGAATATATGAAATATGCATATTTTGAGTCACTGTATGGTGGGGATACATGAAGTAAATATCTATTTATGCTTGAGTATGTATAATTTGGTTTATAAATACATCAACCTTAAAAACTGTATAGTGGAAAATTATAGGTGCAAGCAACACCTATTCTAATTAATCTTTGATCTTGGAGAACATTCTCACCATATATATTTATATATAAACTTTGGATGGAGAGATATTTTGCAAAGGATGATTAAAGTTATTGTAATAATTTGTTGTTTTGTTTAAAGCTTTCAAGTGTACATTAGGTGATTTGGAGATACGAATTAATTTATTGGAAGTTTTTATATATTTTACATTTGAATGATGTTCTTTGTTCTATAGATGATGAATCATGATGTTATTTTTTTGTGTATAATGGTCTATTTTTTCTTTTTGGCTTGGCACAACATTTTAATAAAAATTTATTGATGGTTTTTGTGAACATTAAACTTATTTTACTTTGAATTCTACTTATAAATCTAGTAATTCTCAACTTTTGGAAACTATTGATGCAGGTTTCTAGATCGATTTCAAATTTTACTTTTGGAATATTCAGTGAGATGTCAAAAGATAATCATGGGAAGAAGTCATCAACAAAAATGGATGTATTATCATACTTTCAAAAGCCTCAATCCAAGAATACACATTCTCTTCATGCTTCAAGCTCCTTTGAAAAATATATTACTAACAAAGATGTTAACTCTTGTGAAAATGCATCTAATATGCATATGATGGATGAAAGAATAGATTCCTCAAGTGATCAAGGTGAGATAAGTGCAGTTTCAACAGAAATTAGTGATGAAAATGTTAAAGATTTTTTCTTGCAAGGTGACACGAACGATTCACGGAAAAGGAAAAAAGGCAAGTGAACTGTAGGGAGAAAATTCCAAGATGATTGGGTCTCAAGTTTTCCGTTTATTGAAGAAATACCTCCTACAAATGTGAATGAGGTTTTTTGAGAAGTTAGTTGTATTGCATGTAGCTGGAAAAGTTGGAAGGTAGTGAAATCTCAGATGAAGCTAGATACAATACAAAAGCATGCAGGAAAGGTGTATGAATATAAAATTGTAAATGGTAAAGCGAAATCTATTTTCAGATGGAAAGATTTTGAGGAATGTCGACATATCCAATGTCTGGAAGAATACAAAAATATTTAATAAGTAAGAGGAAAATTGAGGCAAGTGGAGGAATCATCATATCTCTATTCGAAAAGATGATGAAAATAAGTTTTTTATCCAAGATGATACAATTGAGCACTGCATTTCACATCTTATGTAAAGGTCATCCTATGAAAAATTATCCAGATCACATGAAATTTCTATCTTTTCTTCATGTGCCAAACTTTTCATCTTCTCATTGGCAAGTAACCAGTGGTTGGGAATAAGTAAGATATCTAGCTCAAGTAGAAAATGATGATTTGAAATAGGATATTTCAAATGATAGGTTTTGGGAATTTCCTTTGGATGAGGTTACGACTAGATAATACTTCATGGATCTGTATGAGAATTTATATGGTTATGACCATATTAGGAATTCCTATCTACTTGGGATTAAAAAGATGAGAGATACTTCTATAGCTAGAAATATTTATGAACTTGTTCTTAATAGTTTGAAGGAAAGTGGTATGGATCATTTAATGATTGAAGAAAAGTTGGTATGTGTTGGAGCAGATGGAGCATCGGTAATGCAAGGACAAAGGAATGGCCTTTTTGTTAGACTAAAAATATCATCTTCACCATAAATTCTTAATGTTCATTGTATGGCTCATAGGATGAATCTTGCATTTAAAATAGTAAGCAAGTTTCCATCAGTTTCAAAAGTTGAAGATCTTGTATGTGAGACTCATGCATACTTTTCTCATAGTCCCAAACAATATTTAGAGTTTCAACAATTTGAGATGGTGTTATGGATGGAAAAAAACTACTGGAAGATGTTGATACAAGATGGATATCATTAAACGGACTAGCTCAAAGACTATTTAGTGAGTTCAAATCTTTGGTAGGGTTGATGTATGAAAATCGCTACAATGTAGACAAAGCTCAAGATATTCTTTTTCGACTAACTAATATAGAGACATTATTGACATTGGCTGGAATTCTTCCCATGCTACATGAAATTAATGTCCTCGTGAAAATGTCTTAGAATCGCACAATGTATATTTCCAAATACACAAATCTGAGAAAGTCAGCATGCCTTGCATTGGATAATTTGTATATGATGCCAGACTGTTTTACTGATCCAGAGTTTACAAGTTGGACTAAGATCATCAATATAGAAATTACTAAAAAAAAATTGACATTTGATGAAAAGGGGATACTATGTATTGCAGTGCGTGGGATATGGTTCTCTTTCATTATATTAGTAAGACAGGACAAATCACCAAAGATTGCCCCATGTCAAGAGACCAATTTGATGATATTTTGATTTCAGTGAGACATAATTTGATAGAAATTGCAAGATAACTATCATAAGAGATAAGAGAACGATTTCCTTGAGATGAATTGTTGGAGGCGATGTGTGTGGTATACCCTCAATATTGGAAAAATTGTCAATGTCCAAAAAATTTAAAAGTTTATTTTCAAAAGAGATTAAAATGTTTACAAGACCACTTTTGCAAGGGAGCCTCAATACATGGAGAACATATTGAAGGTATTTTAGATTCATCAAAATCTTATCAACAAGGTGGACACTTTGCTAAAAAATGTGGAAGAAATATCCTATTTTGGAGAATCCTAATGAAAACGGTCCTATAACAAGATTACGGATTACTTTAAGTGCAAGCCAATACCTGCAAGAAAACATATTAGAATATTTCAAATTAGCAGATGTGTGTCAAACCATGATTTTGGGATCAGTGGAGGATGAGAGAATGTTTAGTGCACTATCATTATTGAAGTCAAAGTTGAGGACCAAGCTTGATAAACATGTGGATACATGTTTAAGATTATATGTTACAAAGTATGACATTAACAATTTTCCATATAAAAGAGCACTAGCATTTTGGCGATTAGATTGTGATAGAAGGGGAGAAAAAAATATAACAAATTTCTCTAATGAACTTGATACTGAACATAATGTTTTGGAGGCTCATAATGACATTTCATTTGTAGAAAATCATGTTCACAATGTATAAAATGAGAACCAAGATGAGAAATGGGAAATTGAGATACCCAAGGATTCTTATTTTGGTATACATGTTCCGTTGATCATGCAAGATTACTATATGTCGAATTCAGGTAAAAATGGATTCTATATTTTTTATTTTTCATTGTAACACTGCAACTACATTTCTTTGATGGGTGTTATTTTAATATTGATGTTTCATATTTAACCCTTACATTTTTTGTTTCTTATTTGTGACAGTAAATGAAGCTGTATTTAATGAGGCTGGGACCTATTTATTTTCACATAGATAGTGTCTGACTAGTATTAAATGATAAGTAACTAATTTAACAAGACTAACACAAAGCATCAATGGGCTCATTCAAGTACATGAAGCTACCTTGATGTCTAGCTCTGATATCTTGGAATATTTTAATGGTTTATATGTTGCTTGTGTTTGGGGAATTTTGTTGAGTTTCGAGTTTTATATTTTCTTGGAAAATAATTATTGATATTTGAAAAATGTATGATTTTATATTGGTACTAGAAATGAAGTTGGGTTTGATCTTTGACTGGAAATGAAGTCGAATTTGATGAAGTTGGGACCTATGTCTTTTCACATAGATAGTGTCCTAGTATTAAATAATAAATAACTAATTTAAGAATTCGAACACTAAGCAACAATGGGCTTATTAAAGTACATGAAATTTTGTTGATGTCTAGCTTTGATATCTTAGAAAATTTAAGTGGTTTGTTTGTTGTTTGTGTTTAGAGGATTTTGTTGAATTTGAAATTTTTGGTTTGTTTTGGTCAAAGATTTTTTTAGTCCCTTGAATGCTTATGGTTCTCATATCATGCATAGATCGATAGATCTAGTTTTATTATTATAATTATTATTGTTTTATTTATATATTTGGTGGATTGAGGAAATATATTTTATTTCATTTCACTTTGTGGCATGGTTTCGACATCTTCCCCTTTTAGAATATAGTAAATTATTTTTCTTATTATAGATTTTTATTGAAAAATAATTACTGATATTTGGAAAGGGAAATAAGCCATGGGTAGCTAAGCAAATATAAAAATGGCTTATGTACTAGGTTCTTGCGTGTTCATCGTAGGAGACCTTATTGGCATGAGACCGACATTCTGTTTATGCAATTACACTTTTGATGCCAAGGCGGAGCTGAGTTCGCTGACCTGGGAAGAAAATTGGCAGTTGATCATAATTCTAAGGAGATTAGAATGCTGGTTTCACCAACAGAATACCATGCCACCAATGCTGGTGAAACCAAAGGTCCTTGCTTCTTTCCTTCCATAATGTTTGATGATATTTTGTGTTCTTGTTTGTGGTTAAAGAAGTGCAACTTAACTCCTCCTTCAAGCAAAGCATCAAAGCATGTAAGTATGAAAGATAAGTTCAAATTGTTTTTTTTTTTAAATATTATAATATTTTAACACATACCATACTAAAATATAAATATTTCAAGATAAAGTTTAAGATTATATTAAAATAATTATATTATTTAATTATGCACCATAAATTAAATTATGTGTGTGTGTGTGTAATGTTTATTGATATTTATATGTCTTGCTAAATCTTAAAAACTTATGAGGCTATTAGAAATTTAATTTTATGTTTAGAAGCATTAATAGAAGTGTTTCAATATCATTATAATTTTCCTAATTTGAAAGATGAAGGTTGGTAGTGTGACAAATATTTTAAAAACTAAATGGAATATGAGAATAAGATATGTAATATAAGAGAAGACTTTTCTCATTTCTAATCTAGATAAGTAAGTTTTTTTAATTTTATTTTCAAAATTGGGGTTTATCACCTCCTTATAATATCATAATTTTACTTATCTCTTTAACCTTTTATCACCCAACATTTCTCCAAAAAATTTAATGCAATAATATTTTTTAATATTATTTTACAAAATGATCTATTTCTTTAGACTCCAATAATTTAATTGTCAATACTAATTATAAATTTTTTTATTTCAAATTATTATTTAAAACAAAGATATATGTAATAATAAATATGAATACATAACATACCAATGCATCCTATTTTTATTGGTATAAAACCTACAAATAAATAATTAATAGACTCATATTACAAGTTCTTAATTTATGAAATATGAATGCTTATGTTGACTTTTGTGTAAATAATAGAAGTAGGATATATATATATATATCTAAAACTAAATAAATAATAATAATAATCTCATAAAATAATCTACAACATTATATTGCATCCCCGTGTGTGTGTGTGTGTATATATATATATATATATATATATATATCAAATTTCTTCAAGTAACATATCAATGCATTCTATTTTATTGGTATAAAACTTGGAAATAAATAATTTATAGACTCATATTACAAATTGTTAATTTATGAAATATGAATGTTTATGTTGAATTTTGTGTAAAAAATATAAGTAAGATATATATATCTAAAACTAAATAAACAATAATAATAATCTCATAAAATAATCTAAAACATTATATTGCATCCCCCATGTGTGTGTGTGTGTGTATATATATATATCAAAGTTCTTCAAGTGAACATTTTTAGAGTGCAAAACACAATGTGTTATTTTTCATTGTTTAAATTGTATTTTTGAATGTTAAATAGAGTATAAAAATTTTAACCATAAAAACTTAATGTTTTTCTTTATATAGATATAGATGAAGTTGATACCAACATAAATTAGTTAACATAGGATTCAAATAGTTTATTTAAGTATATTGTTGAAATATTTTTGAAAAGTATAAGATTTAAACATCTTATTCACACATTTTTTTACTTCCAATTACTTTACAACATAGTCATTTTTAAAAAAATTATAGGCCACATTATTTTTGTATTTAGAACATAATGTTTAATTTTTATTTTTATTTTTAAGGGGCACGAACTTACACATCTGGCTCATTCTGCCTTCAATAGTAATACAAGGGTAAATGTGTAAATATTTTAGTTACTTTGTGGAGTTACTTAAAAGGTCTCATGTGAATAAGTTATGAACATGAATGTTTTAATTCTATTAATAAAGAGAATTTAATCCCAAACTCTTCTTCCTAGAGATACAATATCTCAATTTGGGAAAAGGGAAGCCAATAGGGTAAGAGAGGGACCTGAGGTAACCTTGAAGGAGAGACAAACTATAAACATAAACATTTGATAGGATGTTGTGGAGGAAAGCAAGACACTACCAATGTAAGGAATTATTGAGTTGGTTGTCTAGTGGAATTATACTTGAAGCCCATGTGCTCATTTTTAAAAACCCTAGACCATCGATGTTGGGACAAAGTTGTTTAGGGTTGGACCTCGCAAGTTCACCTCATAGAAATTGTTATGGATATGGAGATGGTTTGGAGGGAGTTTCAGTATGATGTAGTGATTCTCACTGGTTGGGAGGAACATTTGGAGCCCTGTAATTATGTGGAAAAATCAACTGCTTGAGAGAACTTGGAAAATATAATTCCTACTTTTCTCAGTTGTGAATCTTTCCATGCAAAGGAGTTTGTTACTATTCTCTACGAGTTTTTTAGATCTATATTTTTTACTAGATTGGTGTGTAGTTGAGATATTCTCTCAACCAAGTGATTATGTGTCTACGATAGTCTAAGTATCTTGAGGCAACACTACATGTATTTATATGTAACATTATTTGATTAATTAATGTAGTGATCAGTTTTTAAATTGGTATCAGAGCCTGAAAGGGCCTGGGCCTTGCCCCTTCTGGGCCGAGGGAAATAAATAGTTTGGTGAATGTTTATTTTTCATATTGTTCAACTGCTTGTGGAGTTGATTCAAGAGAAATAGCTTTGGCTTATCGACATAATTGATTTATAGTTACAAAGATGAGGGGAAACCTCCTGCTAGGTGTTGAAAATTTGATGAAGGTATATTGCAACCATTATGACCATCCATGGGATTCATTGTGGCATGATATTATATTCACCTCTTAGAGTGAGTGTGAAGCTACTTGTTTGAATCATTGGTGGAAGTGCTAAGTTTCACATTGTGGGTTTGGAAGGACGGTGGTGTGGTTTCACATTGAGGTAATTCTATAGTGAGATATATTCAACAAAATATTGTTGTGTTTTGATATGTGTTCTCTCCATTTCTTTGTTAGTGATGGTCTTCATTTGGAATGACCTTGAGGACACCTTTTAGGAGTAGGAGGAAGCAGGATTATTACAGAGGAGAACATAAATTATTTTGTTTATAGAGTCAGAGTAAGAGCTTGGAGAAAGTGTGTCAGTATGAAATGTAAGGGAAATTTATTTTCTTGTAATTGAATGGCAACGTGAAGGAAAGTATAGGCCCGATCCACATATTTTTCTCATTTCGATGTCATAGGTGAAGGACTCTATTTTCATGGAGTCAAATATTGCAAAGAGGATATTGCAAGAGAATTTTAGATGAAGGGCATGGGGCTCATGCATTATTTCCTTGGTTTGGAAATTTGGAAAGGAGACAAGGAACCTTTTGTCTCTAAGGGTAATATGAAAACAAGATATTGAAGAATTTCCAAATGAAGAGTAGCAAACCCATGGAGACTCCTCTAACAGGGAGTTAGAGGAAGTAATATGCTACTTCGGGTGAGGTATTAAAGGCCACCATTTACATGTAGCTTGTGGGTTCACTTATGTATTTGGTAAAAACACCACTAAACATGTGTTATGAAGTTAGCCAACTTACTCAAGAAATGGTTAAACCAACCAAAATCCATTGAAAGGCAGTAAAGCATGTGTTGAGATACCTTAGTGGCACTACTTAGTTTGGTATTTGTTATAGAAATACATAGGGAGTGAAGCTGAGAGGTTTCACATATGCATATTGGGAAGGGATTCCATCAGTGAGGAAGAGCACATCAGGAGGATTTTTTACTGTTGGGTTACCAAGGGTTTATTGGTACAACGGGAAGTAGAGATATGTTACACTCAACTCAGTAGAATCAAAGTACATGACTACGATTCAAGTAGCATGTGAGGCTAACTAGATGAGAAAGATTATTTTTGGGTTATTTGGTCACCAGATGGAGCCTGCTGTGATTTATTGTTACAATCAGAGTTGTATCAAACTATTTGAGGATCCAATATTTATAGATCGATTCAATAATATCCACATCCAGTGTCACCATCTACAAGATTGTGTGTAGAGGTGGATCATATTGTTGGAGTAAATTCATATAGAGGAACATGATAGAGATATTTTGATAAAGGATATGTGAAGAGGAAAATTTAAATTCCATATAGGCAGGATCGGGGTATCATATTTTCCCTTTCTTGCTGAGAGGGAGTGTTTAAAATTCAATAAGAAAATCTAGTTTTGACTTTACCTTGGCCAAACTAGATTAAAATTCAAATTTCAATTTTAGTGAAATACACAGAGGTAGTTAAATGAGTTGATATGGAATTTATCACTCAGTTAACTCAATTAATTCAAGTACGAGACCCATGAGTTTGGTTTGGTATTATTCAATGCTAATTTGTAAGAATATATTTCAGTTAATTTGAGTTATTGTGAGTTTAACTAGTTCTAACTGATTAAGAACTAATAGAAGGTACAGTATGGGGTGCGTTCACTTGTGATGAACTAATTAACTCATCAATCATCCAAGAATAATTGATGCATGCAGGAAACTTGACTTACCTAGTTGAGATTAGAGTTAAAGGGAAGTGTACTATCAATTGAAAACTATTCCATGTCATATAGGCGGTGTATGCAGTTAGAGAAGGTCCTAAAGGAATTGGCAATTCCCAATGAGTAATTTCCCTAAATAATAGGGGCTAATTCCTTAGTAAACATCACAAGGAAATAGGATCTTGGGATAGCAGGAATTTGGTTAAGTATTGAACATAGTCATATTGTGAGGAAATGATATAGATTATACTAGTGCATAGGTTGCTTAGGCTTGAGAAAGTATTGTATTTCTTCTCTATTTTCTCATTAATACAATACAGATAAGAAGGGGTTTTTTAGTAGTTTATTTCCCCCTAGATAAATCCATGTGCAATGTGTCATTGAACATTGTATCATGTTTATTTTGTGATTTTGCGATCATTAAATATTTTTTGCAGTTGAGTAGAGTAGATTCAAGTCTTTTGATTTAGTAAATTTCATAAGAAATTTTGAATCTACAAGGAATTTATACACATATGGACTCATTATAGAAACCATAATAATGATAAACAAAAAATGACAACCAAAGGTTTTACCCATTTCGAATATTGGCACAATACAAAATGAAAAATAATCTTTATAATAAAAAAATTACAAATCGTAGAGTTAAAAAAAACCATATGGAAGAAGGTTCATAATACGAGTACGTAAACCCATGGGGTGGTGGCTTGTTGGTGATTGAGTGTTCTATTAAGGAACTCATTTGTAAAGGTCACTGGTTCAAACCCCGTGGGTGCCCGTCAAGCATAAGGCTATGAAACTTGCTGTGTATTGTCAGTGGGGGATGATGCCAGCCAGGATAGTTTTCATTGGTAGTAGCGCGATGTGATCTTGTGTGGTAGATATGATTGTATGGTTCTCGTTAACGATTTCCCTCCTGATAGATTAAAAAAAAAATACGAGTACATAATTTCAAAGAAATGCGAATATAAGTAATATATCTGAGAGTAATCCATACCAAGGTCGAAGGGCATAATAAAATATGAACTAAAAGCTTAATTAATCACATACATTATAATATAATTTTAATTTAGTTCCCAACCAACAAGGGTTTCAAAGGTCGTTTGGCCAAGAACATAAAAGCCCACTATAACTTATACAAAGGTTTGGACTCCATAGAGCAAGGAAACTATGTCGAGGACATGTAATAAGGCATGTCTACCCAATATGGTGACCTATGCTAAGTGCAAAAGAAAGAATTAAAAGAAGAACATGGCACCCTATGAAAAGATAAGGTAGCACATGCCTTTGTAAAAGAATATAGCTGAATGTGAACTTGAAAGTGTAAAATAAGAGGAAAAATTAGCAAATTTATTGGGTGGAGGGTTAAAAACTTAAAATATTTGAAAGAGTTAGTATTGCAAGGAAAAATACCTGTATACAAGCATGAAATGCATCCATAAATCCTCACATCCTTTGTCGAAAGGAATAAATTACACAACTATAAACTTTGGAGAATTTACTCAAAACCAATTGAAAATAAATATTTGCATACACATACATGTATATACATCGAAGCGAAATGTAGTAGTTTTGCTATCCTCCCAAACCATAGCTCACCAGGAAGGGTATCTAAAGTAAACAAAACTCCATACTGCGTGCAAAATTTAGAGATTCAACCTACAACGGATATAACAGTTAATTGACGAGAGGTGTAGAGGATGTTGTAGAGATTAATACTGTAAATGTAAGTTGCATTACAATAAATTACTCGGAGTTACCCTAACCCTCATGGCAAGGAAATTTTGTTGCAGAGTGATTCTCTAATGGGAATAATTCCGAATGAGGTGAGGCAATGAGAGTGGTAAGTGAGGTTAGTTATGTTCATAACTCTTTGTCCCATATTCACCATTGAAATAAAAATATAGAATCTCACTACAAGAAAAAAGGACATTTTTGAGGGTTGAAAAATGTCACCATAAGCACATTGATGATGGTCAAAAGAGCCTCTGTCAAAAAAGGTGGCGTCACCAAAATGATAGGTGTTATGGTGAAATTCAAGGTCCATCACCAATAATGATTTATAATGAAAGATAGTGATTGTCACCATTTCATATGAGCAATGGTGACGGACCTTAGCATCCATCACCAAAAAATTGAACGTCACCAAAGGTGGTTTCACCAAAAGTATTTGTTGTGGTGAAATTCAAGGTCCATCATGAATAATGATTATAATGACGGATAGTGACCGTCACCATTTCATGTGAATAACAATGAATTACTGTGATGGACCTTTCTTGGTCGTCGCTATTAATGCATGTATATGGAGATGTTCGTTGACCGTCACCATTTCATATGAATAATAATGATTTATGGTGATGCAAATTTCATGGTCGTCACTATTGATGTATATATATGGTTGCTTTCGTTGACCGTCACCATTTCTTATTTTAGTGAGGGATGAAAACTATCACCATAAAGTCATTGGTGATGGTCAAAAGAGTCTGCCACCAAAACCTGATTGTCACCATTCCATATTAATATCAGGGCACGATGGAATTCAACCACCAACGTCTTACTTGTAAATCAGGTGCTCTTCCATTGAGCTAGCACTCTTTAAATAATTATACATTAAACTAGCAATCGTCCCTAAAGGTGTAAAGATAGACCAAAGGAATAGAAGATATGGGAAGATCAAAAGTTGCTAGAAATAATATGTTCAATATGAATAATAAAAAGAGAATAAGAATAAATATGATATTCAAGATACATAATAAAAAGACAATATCTCAATTGATTAACTTCCTCTATGATGCCTAATATTTACCAAAACTATTCATGATTAAATACTTAATATTTACCAAACTACTAATGATTAAATATGTTTATAATGTCAGGAAGGAACATTTTCCTGTTACAATTTTTTTTGTCTTGTCATGTCATGATTTAATATGGAGAACAGTTAAATACATCCTAATTGGGATTCAATACAAGGATTGGTTAAAAACACGTTGTAAATTTTAGAAATGAATATTTTCATGTTACAATACGGTTTTAAGGTGACCAGATGCGATAATTAAAATTCTACGAAATAACCATTTATGACAACGGGATAATGAGAATCTCAGGCGGCAACCACTAAAATCATCTTGATTGCCACCTATATTACATTAATGAAACTTCAATGTTCTGGTCTACTACATTTTTAATGATACAGTTCATCATGATGTAATCGCATATTTGAGGTTTTTCTATTCTATTAATAATATAATTGAGCATTAAGTTAGCTACTTTTGAATAGTTGTTTTGTGACAACGTTATGGTGTATCTTCTCCTTGTTTATGACGTTAATGTCTGAAAGTATTTTGATCGCATTATGCACATCCCATCTTCAACTATTTTCAATTATTAGTAAACCACTCATACACGAGCAACCTATTTCACAACACCGATGATAAAATTTTCCTCTCACACACACACACACACATATATATATATATATATATATATATATATATATATATATATATATATATATATATAACAAATCCATGTCATAATAATTGTTTTCAAGGGCTGGTGATGAGAAGAGTTCCTATGATTGAGGAAGTGTAGGGTTATATGGGTTTGAAGGGTTCTATCTATTTTAATAATTTAAAATTTTTTAGATGAATAATAGGGACTATTTATTGCTATAATATCTTTTATAATTTTTTTATTTTTTTAAAATAAAGATATATATTTTTAATAAACAACCAACGATCTAATTATTTTATTTATACAAATTTTAAATTAATTATTTTATCTAAATTTTTTTAAAAGAAAATAAGAAAATAGAAAATAAAATATTAGATCTTAATAAAATTTTCTATTTATTTTTAAATTAAAAAATATATATTAAAAAATGTGACAAATACATTTCAAATCACTTTTTGCATAAGCTATGTAAAATCAATTATTTGGAGTGTTATAAACACTTTTAAAATATAAATATAATTGAAATTTAAATAAATAAATTTATATTTCAAATAATTTTATCTTCACACATCACTTTAACTTAATGAACTAAATTAAAATATATTTGAAATTTAAATACATAATTTTTTAATGAAATTTTTATATTTCAAATAATCTCATCTTCACAAATATAAAAAACTTGCCCTGATATACAAAACTTGCCTCATGTTTGTACACTTGTAGAAACCCAACTTGAAACTCCATACTAGGTGCCCATTTTCAGACAATGTTTTATATCTCGACCAATTGGGGTAAGGTAATGAAAATCTTGTTGAATATAAATACATTAATACTGAATTTGGGCTATTTATAATAAACTTCCACTAGTATCATACATAATGTGATGAGAATTGAATCTGAACTAAGTTGCAATAAACTTAGGTCATCGGGCGCTCAACAATTTTATTTTCAGATCAAAGGTTCAAATCATCCAAAATTCATAGTGGCCAATTGTGACAGCTGCATTAAATATTAACTAGTTAAATAGCATTTTACTATTTGTTAAGGAAAAGTCTGACACAATTTAAAATTTATTTTTGTTTATTGTTAATTTTGAATAATAAAACTTGCTATGGAAAGTAGTTCCATAAAGAGTAAAAAGGCTGATGGTAAATGTATTTCCAAGAACTGAAAAGGTGGTTGGATAGTTAGAACAATTACCTATTCCTCTAGGGATAAGAGACTCATCCCAGTGAGGAATGGGGGTTCTGTTCATGGGCTAAGGAATGAAGAGTTTCCTGAGATGGTAGAGACAAGTGGGAATCACTCAGAAATTCTTGAAGTTTTCTGGTATTGACTAGACTTGGAGTCCTGAGGTCACAGTAGAAAATATACTGTCAACCCGTACCTTTTAGTGGAAGCACGAAGGAAGAGCAGGGCGTCATTTCCTCTCTTGAAGGTTCGGAGGAACAGCATTAGCAGCACTCTGCAGATACATATAAGATTTTGTATATTGTTTTTTGACAAATTAAAAATAGGAACTGATTTTCTTTCAGTAAATATGTTCCTAGAAAATGAACTTCTTTAGAATCAAGAATAATGTATTACACATTATGAGGGAAAAAGAAGGAATTTTGTATTTTGATAAGATAAATGTTCGAATGAGTTACTGTCCTGAATAAAATCTTTGTTATGAGATAATGTTAATATTTATTTTGTAATAGTTTGTGGTTATTACGGAGGAAAAAATTGTCACATCAAAGATAAAGTTTAATTGCTTATGCCAGAACAATAGACTTAGTTTACTATCTAAGTTAAGTCTAAGTTAATACTTAAATAATACAAAGAGATATTAGTACTGCAAGACATGAGAAATATCTTCATATACATATAAGCTCATAAAAAATAAAATAGTGGAACCTTACAGAAGTGAACAATAATGAGTATACTAATTTAGAAGGAATGAAAATATACAATTAATGTACAAGAAACTTATTTTTTTAAATAGTAAACTTTGTAATTAAAGATAGTGGAACTGTAGCCAGATAGGGTAGATAACATTGTCAGTTCCAGTCTTGAGATGGAGCCCAAGTCCAGAATGCGATGTGACTCTGGTTAGTTCTATATGCGGAGAAATGCTAGGTGGTTCGGTCACCAAAGGATAACTGTGCAGAACACATGATAAATATTACTTTACAGTAATAAAAAAAGAAAAAGTGATAGCGCAAGGATAATCCTGTAACCATTCAGGGTTAGGAAATCCTCATTCATTTCATTATGTAAGAATTAAATCGTCCTTTCTTTAAAAAAAAAAACAGAAATGAGAAAACAAAAGAAATAAGAAACTACAATGTACCAAAGCATCCCTCAAATCTCGGGCTACAAAGTTGGATTTATTGAGGGTATTAAACAAGAAATTACAACTATCCGCGATGAAAACAAAAACATTTGTTATATGAATATGTACAAAACCAGAGAACTAGAAATACGTATAAAGATTTGGTATTGGCAGTTTTCCATAAAATATGCATGTAAATAACCCATATAGATCCCGACAGACCGTATAATTCTTTCATAGACATTATAAATATTGGAACAGAGTAACAAAAGAATATTTAACCCTGTTTTCCAAATCAAAAACCTAAAAGTGAAAACTAAAATTCCAGAAACTCGGATTAAGAAAGAATTCCAAGTCTCAAGAACTCAGAGAATTATATTATAAAAGTTACATACAAGAAAAATAGAAGGCGACCAGACAAGATATCTCCACAATCAATAAACAAGACTGCAGTGCGTTAAGCCGCAATGGTTTAAAATCCATTAAAAACTGGAAACAATTCTCGACGAAAAATGTGTAACTGAGCTTATCATATAGAAGCAAGTATTTCTATGAAACTCTGGAAGGGGACCAGAGGTCCGTATAGTCAGAATACCTGGAGGAAGCATTATGATTTTGTTAACCAGGGCAATGACAGAACCACAACGTTCTAGGAGAAAGAGTAGAGAATTAGTGGGAAACGCACTTGCGTTAAACCCTGAGAAGTTAATTTATGTGGAAAAGAGGATTAAATAATGAAGAAAAAAACCTATTCTTCTAGGTTTTGGAAACAAACAAACAAAAAACATAGTTGGGTAACTTGATTTGTATTACCTGTCAAAGTTAACTGACCATCGAGAAATCCAGACTTCCAAACTGAAATTGAACATAGAAAATTGGTTAAAACGAGAGTGCCGCAATACTAAAACATCTGATAGAAATACAACTTCGATATGTTCATTTTAAGCAGAAAAATTGGTAGGTGGATGAATAACCAATATCGTAACACTTGTGTATATCAAAATATGGAGAAAACCAGAGATTCATCATCGAACACGCTTACATTCAAGGGAAACGCCATTGGCGACTTGTGGAAAATTCATAGCAGTGTTTCCAGTTAGAAAATCAGAACCGAGATTGTGCATGAAGAAATAGCAGAGAGCAGCTCGACTCTGTCGAATGATAACCCACGAGAAAGGATTGGGGTTTTACCCATATGTGGGTTCTCACTGAAAAATAATTACACTGTTGATTAGAAATGATCGAAAAATAAGTAAAGAGACAGGTGTGCTCGAAATCCCGAGAAAAATATTCCACAGCTGTAGTCTCTTAAAAGTGCAGTACTAACACAACTACCATTGGTTAAACAATAAACGAGGTAATTAATAAGTCTCGGTATAGGAGTAGTCCAAATCAAATGACAGTGGTGAATAGTTTAATCCATATATGGGATAGTCGAAGTTCAAATTTTAGTTTAATAGTGTTGAATGAATACTCCGTTAACAACAATTTCACTTTGTAGTTAGCGAAATAAATTAGTGAATTAATACTTTAGCTTTGCAATAGTAAGGTATAGTAATAAACATATTGACATGTTTTTTTTTTTTTAAAGTTGATATGTTACAAGTGGTATTAGAGCAGCGTTCATACGCTGGGACCCTAAGAGTCAACTAACGATTAAGCTGTGTGTATACTGATGCACAGAAAAGAAGCTTAACATGAAACATCATGAAGAGGAGGTCATTGCAACAACCACCCCAGGACACCGGAGAACCCCAAACACAACCAGTAGTGAGCCCTAAGATGTGGGTTTAGCTGAGTGTCGATCAGTAACAACAAACAAGTAGATTGATGGAGGAATAGGAGCATCAAACCAGCATATTGTTGAATATAGTACAACACCTACAGGAAGCCATGGTGCGAGTTCGAAGGGATAACGAACGACTAATTCAAGACCAAGAAAAGATACTTCAGAGCCTATCAGATAAGAAGAACCAAGAAATGGAACACCCCAGTGCTGGGGCATGCAAGAAGTTGATGAATAACAAACAAGAGACAACACCACTGACAGAGTGGAAATAAGCCCATCCCAACAAAGCAACAAGAAAAAAACTACAATGAAGCGGAATCCAGAAATTTGTCGGATCAACAAGAAGTTAAGAAGAAAAAAGTAGATCTTCAGGGGGGAGTTTTGGAAAATAAAACCACCAACATTTGATGGTGAAGCTGAGGAAGTGGAAGAGGTATGGTTAATAAACATGAAAAAATATTTTCAGGTGTACGAGTACAACAAAAACTTGAAGGCCAAATTGGCCATATATCAGTTAAGAGAGAAGGCCACTTTGTGGTGGGAAGAAGTGAAGAATGTTCAAAGAATTGAGGACCAAGATGTTACTTGGGAATCGTTCCAGCAATACTTTAAAGACAAGTATTTAACAGAACAATTATACGATGAGAAAGCTAAAGAGTTTCATGACTTGAAGCTGGGACAGATGACTATGGATGAGTACATCACCAAGTTCACCTCCCTGTTACAATATGTTCCATACCTTCGAGAGGAAAAGGCTAAGGTGTAAATATTTCTGAGCAGCTTTCCAACACATATAAAAGAGTGAATTGAGTTTGTAAATCCTAGAACCATGGAAAAAGCCATTTGTAAGGCACGAATGTGCTATAAACAGTCCAAGGCTAAAGGGGAGGTTGGAAAAAGTTGGCAGCCAAGAAAAGGACAGAAAAGCAGCTCAAAATTCAAAGGAGCCGAAAGCAATAACTTTAAGAACTCTGCATGGAGTTCTGTTAGTAAAAAATTTGGCAGAAATGATCAAAGGACCCGCTGTCTAGCAGAAGAGAAGCCTATAGAGGCATCTAGCAAACTTGAGAAAAAACAGGTGACCAAGCCACCTCTACATTGTTGGGGGTGTGGTGAGGCACACTATTATAAAAACTGCCCACAACAAGAAAGAAATGACACAGTTGCAAACTTGTAGGAGGCTTTTATAGTAGGCGATGTGGAGTGAAACATTCCTCATATCAATGTGGCGTTGAAGGATCGACATGTAGATTATCAGCCAACAATGATTGAGTTGGAAGGTAAATTACACGGTCTCAATCTTTTTCTATTTTGGTAGACGCAGGTGCAAGTCTAAGTTATGTTAGTCCCAAAATATTGGAAATGTGTAAAATAAAAGAACATAAATTCAAAAACTCGTGGATGGTACAACTAGCCACAGGAGAAAAAAGAAAGTTAATTGCTAAGATTCCAAACTGCACATTAGAAATTGCAGAACAACAGTTAAATGTGGACCTAAACATACTACCATTAGGGTCTTATGATGTTTTACTGGGCATGGATTGGCTAGAAAAACATTGGACATTATTGTACTGCAAAGAAAAGATCATCTATTACAAAATGAAAAATGGAACATGCAAGGAGATTCAGGGAATCAAGAAGCCACTATAGCTACGTCCAATTATAACATCCCAAATGAATAAATGTATAAGGAAGGGATGCTAGATATATGCTATTCAGGTGGGATATGTTAATTCCAAGGAAAAATCACCTATGATGGAAAACATACCTGTGGTACATGATTTCATGGATGTTTTTCCATAAAATATTCCTGGATTAACACCAAGATGAGATATCGATTTTACCATTGAATTAATGCCAGAAGCATCACCTGTGTCAATGGATGCTTACAGAATGAGTGTTCTAGAATTAACTGAGTTAAAAATGCAGTTACAAGAACTGTTGGACAAAGGTTATATTCATCCAAGTGTGTCCCTGTGGGGAGCACCAGTGTTGTTCGTTAAGGAGAAGGACAGAACCATGTGAATGTGCATGGACTATAGACAGCTCGACAAGTTAAAAGTCAAGAATAAGTATCGATTATGCAGTATTTATAATCTATTTGATCAAGTGAAGGGGACCATAGTGTTTTTTAAAATCGATGTAAGATCTAGATATCACCAGATCCGAATCAAGGACGAAGACATCCACAATACTGCTTTTCGTACTAGGTACAAGCATTATGAATTTGTGGTGTTACCCTTTGGCTTAACAAATTCACTAGCAACCTTTATGAGGTTAATGGATGGTATATTTCATCCTTTCCTAGATAATTTTGTACTTATATTCATAGATGAAATTTTAATCTATTCTAAAAACCAGGAAGAACATAAGGAACATTTAAGGATTTTTCTGGAAATGCTAAGAAAACACCAACTGTACGCTAAATTCAGCAAATGTGACTTCTTTAAAACATAAATCTTGTATTTAGGCCTTGGCATTTCAACAGAATGGATTACTGTTTATCTAGATAAAATCAAGACAATAATGGAATGGCTAGTACCCCAGAATGTGGCAGATATTTGATTCTTTATGGGATTAGTTGGGTACTATTGGAGGTTTATTGATGGTTTTTCCAAAATTTCTTTTCCCATTACCTCCTTGTAGAGAAAAGGAAAAGTATTTAAGTGGACTGTTAAGTGCCAAAACAGTTTTGAGAGGTTGAAACAATTATTGATCACTGCACCAGTGTTGTGGGTAGCTGACCCCAACAAAGAATTTGAAGTATGTATAGACGCTAGTAAAGAGGGTGTTGGAGCAGTTTTATCTCAAGAAGGCGAAGTAGTGGCATACGAGTCAAGAAATTTTAAGGAACATGAAAAAAGGTATTCAGCCTATGATCTAGAATTAACAACAATAGTACATGTGCTCTGGGTATGGAGACACTACTTGCTGGGTAAAAAGTTTGTGCTAAAAACAGATCATAGCAGCTTGACTTGTTATTTCAAGCAAGCTGATTTAAACTCCAGATAGGAAATATGGAATGCCTTTCTAAGTGAGTTCGATATAGACATCCAGCACGTGAAAGGTAAGGAAAATCGTTGGCTGATGCTTCAAGTAGGAAGCTGCATTGTGTTTATGAGCTTTAATACAATAAGCTTGAATGTAAATTCTTAGATCCATTAAAAGAATAAGCACAGAAAGATCTACAATATCAATTCCTATGGTAGCAAATGGAAGAGACCAGAAAATAAGGAAGTACTTCTGAATATGGAGTTAACAAGGAACAAATTCTAACCTTTAGAGGACAGTTGTATGTATCAAATTGTGTGGAACTTAAGGAGTTAATCATGGATGAATACCATTGAAGTAACTATGCAAGACACCCAGGATACCAGAAAATGTTAACAACTATTAGAAAAGTATATTTTTGGCTTAGTATGTGTAGAAATATTGCTGAATATCTAAATAAATGTTTAGAGTGTCAGCAGGTTAAGGTGGAGCATCAACATCACGTAAGATTGTTGCAGCCCATAGCGGTACCTGAATGGAAGTGAGAGGTTGTATCCATAGACTTCATTACAGGTTTACTATGGTCAAAGAAGCACAATGAATCCACCATGGTGGTGGATATTGAGCAAATATGCACATTTTATTCTTGTACAATCTACTTACAAGACTGTACAGATAGCAGACATCTTCATGAGAGAAATTTTTAGGCTGCATGGTATTCTGAAGACGGTTATCTCAAACAGGGATGTAAAGTTTACATCAACATTTTGGAAGACTCTGTTTACAGGTCCGGGGACCCAAATAAACTTTAGTACATCTTATCATCCCAAAACAGATGGTTAAACAGAGCGGGTAAACCAAGTTTTGGAAGACATGTTGTGCATGTACGTGATGCAGCAGGCAACCAAATGGAAATAATACTTGCATGTTGTTGAATATTCTTACAAAAATGGTTATCAGGAGTCCCTTAAGATGAGTCCTTTCGAAGCACTATATGGAAGGTAGTGTCACACACCCATAAATTGGAGCAGTCCCCAAACAAAATTAATGTTGGGACCATAAATGCTTGCTGAAATGGAATCAGAAGTAAAGAAGATAAGACAAAATTTGAAGGCTGCACAAGATCGGCAAAAGATCTATGCATATAAGAAGACCTATAGGGAATTCGAAGTGGGAAACATGTGTATGTGAGGATCAAACCCAAGAGGAGTACCTTGCGGTGGACGTCTTGTGCCAAGTTGGCTCCCAGGTTCTGTGGAACTTTCCAAATTTTGGAAAGGGTAGGACCTGTGGCCTATCGGCTGGCTTTACCCAGTCACATCCGAGTACAAATTTTTTTTCATGTGTCCCTGTTGAAGCATTATGTGCATAATTCGAAGCACGTAATTCATTGGCATAATATACAGTTAGGATATAATTAAAAATCATAACTTGAAATATGATTTCTTTATGAGAATTTGACAAGTAATTTTTCTTTTTATAGGTAGAGCCAGACGACGAGTTTCTGGTCGAGCAATAACACATACTTGACTGGAGATAAATTATGCTTCGGAAACGAGTCATCACCCGAGTTAAAGTGCAGTGGAAGCACTTCACCCCGGATGAGGCTACTTGTGAGGACGAACGATTTGTGCGCGAGGCTTACCTAGAGCTTTTTGCTGAGCTGGAATGAAACACCAAGGATGGTGTTACTTCCAGGGGGGATTTGCGACAACTGAATTAAATATTAACTATTTTTTAAATAGTTAAATGAAATTTTACTATTTGTTAAGGAAAAGACTGAGACAATTTAAAATTTATTTTTATTTATTGTTAATTTTGAATAATAAAACTTGTTATGGAAAGTAGTTCCATAAAGAGTAAAAAGGTTGATGGTAAATGTATTTCCAAGAACTAAAAAGGTGGTTGGATAGTTAGAATAGTTACCTATTCCTCCGGGGATAAGAGACTCATCCCAGTGAGGAATGGGGATTCTGTTCATGGGCTGAGTGAAGAGTTTCCTGACCTTGTAAAGACCAGTGGAAATCACTCAGAAAGTCTTGAATTTTTTTGGTACTGACTGGACTTGGAGTCCTGAGGTCACAGCGAAAAATCTAATGTCAACCCGTACCTTTTAGTGGAAGCATGGGGGAAGAGTAGGACGTCATTGCCTCTCTTGAAAGTTGGGAGGAACAACATCAACAACACTTTGTAGATACAGATAATATTTTGTGTATTGTTTTCTGACAACTTAAAAATAGGAACTGATTTTCTTTTAGTAAATATGTTCCTAGAAAATGAACTTCTTTAGAATCAAGAATAGTGTATTACACGTTATGAGGGAAAAATAATGAATTCTGTATTTTTATAAGGTAAATGTTTGAATGAGTTACTGTCCTAAATAAAATCTATGTTATGGGATAATGTTAATATTTCTTTTGTAATAGTTTGTGGCTATTACGGAGGAACAAAGTGTCAAATCAAAGACAAAGTTTAATTTCTTATGCCAGAACAATAGACTTACTTTACTATCTAAGTTAAGGCTAATTTATTACTTAAATAATACAGAGAGATAGTAGTACCGCAAGACATGAGAAATATCTTCGTATACATATAAGCTCATAAAAGAATAAAATAGTGGAACCTTACAGAAGTGAACAATAATGAGTATACTAATTTTGAAGGAATGAAAATATACAATTAATGTACAAGAAACCATTTTTTAAAATAGTAAACTCTGTAATTAAAGACAATGGAACTGTAGCCAGATAGGGTAGAGAACACTGTCGGTTCTGGTCTTGAGACGGAGCCTAAGTCCAGAACACATCGAGACTCTGGTTAGAGCTATATGTGGATAAATGCTAGGTGGTCTGGTCACCAAAGGATAAATATGCAGAACACCTGATAAAGATTACTTTACAGTAATAAACAAAGAAAAAGTGACAGCGCAAGCAGAATCCTTTAACCATTAAGGGTTAGGAAATCCTCATTCATTTCATTATGTAAGAATTAAATCGTCCTTTCTTTAAAAGTCTCGGTATAGGTGTAGTCCAAATAAAATGACAGCTCTGAATAGTTTAATTCATATATGAGATGGTTGAAGTTCAAATTTTAGTTTAATATTATTGAATTAATATGCCATTAACAACAATTTCACTTTGCAGTTAGCGAACTCAATTAGTGAATTAAGACTTTAGCTTTGCAATAGTAAGGTATAGTAATAAATGTATTGACATGTAATTTTTTTTTAAGTTGATATGTTACACCAATGCTCATTGTGGGCAGCGCAGACACTGAATCCATGTCTGAATTGGATTCTATAGCAACATTTTCCCCTCGATGGACGTCCGCATCTCTAACAAGATCCCTATTGAATTCATTGACCTGTTGCTTCAGATCCTTGATGTACTTTATGGCATCCCAGATTATGCAATTCTTCTGAATCCGTGACACCAAGATTGAATCCAAATTTTCTCTAGATTACAATAATTTCAATCTTTTCGATTTTACAAAAAATTGAAATTTATTATAGGATTAAAAAGATTATAAATAAATTTTACCTTTCTTCAATTTTATAAATAAATAAAATTAAAGAGATTAGGTCATTTTGATCTTAGAGGAAAGATAAAAGATACAACAGACGAGGATCATTATAGTCAAGATTAAGTTGTCTTATGTACAAATTTATCAGTAAAAACTATGTCAGAAATTTCATTGAAATTTCTACACATAGATTGCAGATCCCATTGAGACTAAAAGGTTCCGAGAAACTAAGAGTTGTACATTTTGCTTTAATTTTTCAGTTGAAAAATATGCAAAATCAAAACTTCCACGTCACTATAATACAAGGGGGTTTTAAGACAATATTTAAGGCAATTTTTGGGTAAATTGTCTTAACTTGAGACAAAAGAAAAATTGTGTAATGTCTTTAAGCGGGTGTCTCAAATTAAATTGTCTTAAACTATTGTCTCTATAAAGATACCATATAACACAAGTATTTTTGTTTCTCCAGAGACAATTTCATTTTTGTCGACAATATTTGCATTACAACGCAAAGGGGGGTTTTAAGATAGTTTCATTTTTGTCTACAATAGTTGTTGTACAATGCAAAGGGGGGTTTCAAGACAATTTTCAGTTAAATTGTCTTAACTTAAGACAAAAATAAACTTTTTTATTGTCTTGAATATTGTCTTTAAGCTGGTGTCTCAAATTATTGTCTTAAAAAAATGTGTCTATGAAGACAATGTATAACACAAGTAATATAAAAGCAATGAGTCGAGAGAAAAATATGTCATTATTAAAATAAATAAATATAAAAATATTTAATTAAAATAAAATACTATATCATTGAATAATTCATATTTAATTAATGCTGATTGAATCGAACGACTGACCTCTGCGTAGTCTTTATTCCATTGAGCTAGCACCCTTTAAATAATTATGTGAGGAGCTATGGCAGTCCTTGAAATTGTATATATATGCATTGATTTTTAAAAATTGCTCGACACATAATGGCACAATCCTTGTAAAATATATAATCATGCAGGCCCCTATTTTTAACTTAATAATAAAATAACTCAATGGAGTTAGCTCATTGTGACACCTTTGTAGCTTGAATTACATAAAAATCTTATAATAAAAAATAATCTACCAACAAATCAATCTAGTCATACAAAGAAATTAACTAGAATTAGCACAAACAATACAACCACCACCCAAAGAGATACACCAGCTTGCTAGTAGGCAATGATGACACATATGATGTACACAACGAGCCATGATTGCATTCTCAACTCATTCAAGACAAATTGGGAACTCTCCTCTTTCATCATTACTAATTTCTTTGACCACTTTGAAGGTACAAAACTAGAATATACAATAACACACATTTGGATTCCTAGAAGAAAATGCATTTCCCTCTTATACATATCAAATTTTAACAAGAAAATTAAAAAATATCTTGATCTTTGGGGTTCAACATAATGTTTTTAAGTAAAAATAATTTTACAAAGGACAATAAAAATCATTTTACAAAGGAAATTCTAAAGTAGAACTTACCTCGTGACAAGAAAAGGATGTTCACAATTTGCACAACCTCAAAAGAAATTCCTTAATAGATGCATAACTGTGAAGAACTTTTCCTTTTTCAACAAACTTATAAAACTAGACTTGTAAATAGAAATAAACACCATAAATTTTTTAAGTCAAACCAAAATCACAACAAAAAAATGAATCAAAACTATTATTATATTTCCTTTCCATGGATCATAGAATTTTTTTCCTTAGATATTCTATACAAAGTTGTGTAAAATTTGTTCTCAGCTTTACTAAACTCACACTCAATCACTTGTACATCAGTAGGAGGAATAAAAATAATGGGTTTGAATATTAATGAAAAAATATTAGAAATCACTCAAACATACTGGACATTAAAAGCCAAATGAAAGCCCAATTCTACAGTCAAAACTTCCCTCTTTACAATATTGTCTTTTGTCCATCGCAATGTTAAGGGCCTCAAGTTAGCTTGAACTAATTTCAAGCCACGTTCATCACCTTCCTCAAAGGGTTTTTGAGTTAGTTTATACCACCTGGACACCACAAGGTATAATACTCAAATTATGACATATTATTATAATCTATAAAATTGAAGCTGTGAGACGAAATCAAAATTTTGCAACAGTAAAATAAAACCATGCGTGTTTCAGTTTTTCTGAACAATGAAACTCCTTAATGAATTTTAGCAATGGTGCATTTTAATTCCTTACTACATATTTGCAAAACCCTAACTACAGAAGTAACATACTAAACAAGATGTTAATAATGAATTAACAATTTGTATTAGAAGTTTTTGTAATAGTTTGTAATAGAGAATAGATCAGTAATCTAGAAACTAAATGAGTTCTTCCAGCCTCGTGCTAGTTATTTTAGCACGTGTGGCTATGAAATTTGTATAATGGCTCTTCTAAACTTCTCATGTAACTAGTTTTAAGTTTTAACTCAGGTTTGGTGAGAAGTTTACTAACAAGATTATTCGTGGTTCCCCAAGCCAATCTATTAATGAATCTGAGAAATGTGATATTCAAGTCCACAATATCAACTCATCATGAACCCTTCTGGTGCATATTCATAGTTTATACATCTACATAAGTTGCATCAATGATAAATAAAAAAATCAACAATCAAATGATTCTATTCAACTCAAAATACATTTGGATAATTCAAAATCTATTAGCAGGGCTGAGATTCAGAGGTAAACTCTTAGGTCTATAATTAGTGAGCCATCTAGACATGATTATTCTTGGTTCCCCATGGAAATCTATTAATGAATCTAAGAAATGTGATATTCAAGTCCATAATATCATCTCATCATGAACCCTTCTGGTGCATATTCATAGTTTATACATCTCCATAAGGTGCATCAATGATCAATCAAAAGACCAACAATCAAATGATCCTATTCATCTAAAAATACATTTGGATAATTCAAAATCTATTTTCAGGGCTGAGATTCAGAGGTCAACCCTTAGGTCTATAACAGTGAGCCATCTGGAGTTGGTGGTAGTCACCGCTCCATTTTGTTTCCATCTGCCTTCCTTGGTGAAAAGAGTCTCCAAGATGTGGAATATGGTCAACAGAATGTCATAAAAGGTGTTCCTCTTTTACTCTTACTATCTTTCAACAAGAAAGAGCCTCCACTACAAGGAAAAGATCCTCTAGTGGAGGTTATAATGAAGGTTTTTAGTGTTATAGAATTCTCCAAAATTTAAAAAAAAAACAAAAATTCTACAACATCTATTTTTGGTAACAAAGGTTTTGGCAGAGCTTCTAATAGAATTTCAACACAACTAAAAACAATTGGGTGGTTGGAGGTTATTATGAATGATTTTCTCATTGGTGTGCTAATCAGGTGTCAACGCCTCGTTGCGTTTTAGAGTGAATGCACCGATACTGTGAACCTACTGATCACGAGGACATAAAACAAATATAGGATGCCCTTGGAAGTTTAGCAACGTCCTGATGCATGTAAGAAAAATAGTCACCCTGGGGCGGTCGAAGGTGCATGCACCAGGACGTTAAGGAATAAAACCACACCGATCGCACATTAGGTGATACAATGCATCGGGCCATTCTAATTAGTATTGCGATTTGTGCAGCGCCCATAGGTCGTATCAACACACCAGTGCATAGTATTATACAAACGCATCAGTGCACAATATCACAGAAACACACTGATCATTATAATTGTTATTGGGATTTGTGCGGTGCGCATAGGTCATATCAATGCACCAATGTGTAGTATTATAGAAACGCACCAGTGCGCAATATCACACAAACGCACCGATTGTTCTAATTGATATTGGTATTTTTGCGGTGCCCATAGGTCATAGAAACACACCGGTGAGCATTCTCACATAAACGCATCAGTGTGCAATATCTCACAAATGCACTGAGAATTATAATTAGTATTGGTATTTGTGCGATGCACATAGGTCGTAGAAACGCACCAGTGCACAGTAACTTACATGCACCAGTGTTCATTTTCTATATTTTAGAAACATCGACCTGTGACAGTGCAATTATAATGATATTTTTAAATTCATTATTCATCAAAATTCGACACATATCTTATAACAGTATTCATATCAATTAAAATTTTATTAGTGCATTTGAATGTGATGTTTGGATTAATTTGTTATATCATATCATAATTATTGTGATTTTTAAAAATTCATTATTCATCAAAATATGACACATATCTTATAACAATATTCATATCAATTATCAAAATCGTCCTTTGAGTAGAGATATCACTTAAAACAAGTCCACCCTTATATCTCCCAAGGGTGAAAATATCACGACTTAAGTGTTGGTTGCAACATTGAATTGAAATGTTTACACATTGCAGAGTGAAATCTATTGGTTACTGACTTCCAAGTAAAATTCCAAAGTATTTAAGTCATCAACAAAGAAAAAATTCAATAATTGTTTGTTTAGGAAGAAAGATAACTTTGCTTTTCCATGTAGCTATGCAATGTCTAGATATTTTTATTTCCTGTAAGAAGAAGAACAAATAAAAATGTGGTAAGTGGGAATTCCTATGTAATATGAACTCAGTAACAACAATGTGAAACACAAAAATACAAGCAAGAAAGAAAAGGAGAAAGTATGCAAGTAGAAGAGGGTATTTTCAAATGTGTAGAAGTTTGTTAGATAAGAAAATAGGCTAAGATAAGTTTACTAAAGTGCAATAAATGAACACAAATAAGTCCATTGAATTTTTAAGTACATTAGTGTAGATACAATGTTGGAGAAAAATGGCCTCTTTGATAAAATTAGAAGCATATATACTCTAATATATCTAAGATACAAAACTATATTGTAGATCCAAGAGCATCATTGGCTGTGAGGCAGCAAATGGGCATTCTTCTTGATATGGACACAATATTAACAATGCCAAATACTCCCATCCAAGTAAGTGAAATTCCCTTGAAGATAGTTATCTTATTACCTAGTGGTAGATTCCTATACATCCAATTATGAAGGCTACTATGAAATCTATTCAACATCTACCATTATTGTTTAAGTTAAAGATATGAATACCAAAGGGAATGCCCAAAATTAAAATACTTGATAGTTTTGTTGGTATATCTTTCTATCTATTCCAAGTAATCCTCATGAGTAATGGGGATTATATATATATATATATATATATATATATATATATATTGTTGGTATACTTGCAGTATACTTGTGGTACAAAGAGATGTAAATAAACATAGATCATGATTATGGGAAACTTGAAGAATGATGCACAAAATTGTATTTTAAAAACAGGCAAAGAAAGTGTGGATGTGCATATAAATTACCTGAACCACTGGGAATTATGAAAAATCCCTATCCATTAGGATTTGATACCAATTGATATGAACAATGTGACAATATTGAAAAATACTTGGATACAAGTCCGGTAACAAGGGAGGAATCATGCAAAACATAAGAGGAGATTGTTGAATTGTACACATGCTTCCCACTCAAGATTGTATTTTGATACATAGTAGTATGAAATTAGTGGAACACAATAATCTTTAATCAAATTTCTTAGGTATATGACTATAAAATAAATTATATGATTGATCAATTTAGCCCAAGTCACCCTTAAAAGTCACAAGTTAAGTTGAATAAAGTACAATAGTAGATAAAATGCACATATAATACACTTTTGTTGAGGCATTAGAAAAGAGGTCCCTGATTTCTTTGCAACAGAAGATTTTAAATCCTAACCATGTTAGCTTTTGTAGAATGACATTCCCACTCTATTATGTCATAATGACTGATGTTGTAGATAAAAGAAAATTATCTACAACATAAATATTCATTATACAATTGAGAGGCATTATAAATTTAGAAGTGGTTAATTGACCTATGGTTTTTCAAGCTTCAATGTAAATTTCTTCACACCTGAAGCCTTTATTTGATAGCTTTTTTCTTTCACACCTAGAAATGTGGCCCACTTGGTGTCTTTGTGTAATAACACTCTTAATAATCCTTAACTTCTAGTAAAGCTCATGAAATATTACTTGCAATGATTCCAAATTGTTTTGAGAATTGTTCATCTAGGGAAATTAAAGGAATTTGCACCTATGATTATATCATAAATCATTAAGGATTTGGATGTTGTGTATATGTGAAGTTGTTTCTAGCCTATGCTTGACAACTACCTCATAAGGATCTTATCATTCATTTTTCCTTGCATGCCATCTAGTTGCTAAATTGGAACATGGCTGTTAATTCTCCCAAGTCCCCAGTCTTCTCTATGGAGGGTGTAAATGTCACTAGTAACTGACTAGTTTCCTTCCTCCTCACTTTTATCATGGAAAATGAAAGAGGATAGGTTTGAACTTCTTATAACCAATTCATCAAGGGAAATATAAGTAAAACAACATGTCTAACTACTTGAATTTTTCTTAATACGTTAAAATGTAAGCAACTAGTGAAGCTTCACGAAGCTAAGAAACTAGTCTAAGAGAGGACAAGGAAAAATACATGAGAAGAAATGAAGCCAAGAGTTAGAATACAAAAAAAAAGGAACACTACTAGTGGTATTGACACTAGAGGCCGCAACCAAAGAGAAAGGATGGGATACTCCAATAAATCCTCAATCATTGTATAGGGCCTAATGCATTGCTTAATAAAGACATTTGGAGAATAGCCAAGACTATTGAATATATCATGGGTGGGATCCTAGTGTGTGTGACAGTTTTAAGACCCCCATCATTCCTAACAATGAATTCTGCAAACAAGAATATTTGAATTGATCATTGGTTGCTTGAAGCATGGACATTGGCTTGTCTCTAGTTCTAATATGTCCTTGGATTGCATTGTGTGTTGGTCCCGTGACATCAAACTCAGGGTCTTTTATGGGAATTAATTGTTTTCATTTGTTAGACTCTCCCATACCCAGCACTTGGTATTTGGTTCTCAACAATTATTAACTAAACGAATACACAACTACATTATTAACACGAAAAATATCGCGGAAGCAAAAAAATCGATCTGAATCACATAACCAAACAAATTTATTCCCAATCAACTATTATTCATTAATAAATTAATCACGAAACTTACTTGGGATCATGTACTGGGATAATGGATCAACTGAGGAAATACAAAAATGATCACCAACCTCGCTACGCTCTCTCAGACCCAACACACGCTCACTAAGAAGCCTTTCTCAATCTTTTCCTGATGTTGCGTCTCATATCCTCACCTTTGAATTACCTTTATAACTTTACATTGAGCCAAAACCATAATCCTAACCCTAACCTCAAAGTGATGGAAAAACAAGATTATATATTGCCTTACTTGAGGTCGACGACTAACATTAAAAATTAATCACTAAAATTAATAATTTACTTTATCGAAATTTCTGACAAGATCATATAATGGAGTAGGCTAACGGGTCAATGAAACACCCTCCATGTTTCTTGCCCACTTATCATCGGTGAGGCCACTCCTGCGGCTTGCCCACCCGATCGGCAAGAGTGGGCCCTGTCTCCAAAACAATTTTTTCTCCCTTTCAACTCTCTTCCAACATCTCCGCCCCCATCACTATTCGTGGATTTTCATTTGTGCACTCGATGATTGCGACATGACAACTCGCCTAACTCATGCAACCATAACCATAAAAAAATTAATGGGGTGTTATGTAATCGTATGCCAAGCTTCCCTTACCCTCCTTCTATTTTCTCAACTCCATACCATTCGCTCCTTGATCATTTTAAAATCCCTGAACCCTCAAACGAAATCCATAGCTTCATAGTAATGTTTTCAATGATTGAATTGCAAAAATTGCTCCAATTTCAGCAGTTAGGTTTGTTGTCTTCCGTTTTCACATGCTTGTAAGTAGATAAGTGAAGTTCAGTGTCGCTCATATTGTAAGTTCAAAATCGAGTTGGTGTTTGTGTTGTTTTTTCATGAAAGAAATTACAAATAGGAAATGTATGCTTATATTTAAATTTATTTGGCAAACTTAGAATGGAAGCAGGCTCATAAACCTGTGGTTAAATTATAATCCTTTCATATCATACCTATACATATTCCAACTCTAGTTATAAGAATATATATATTTTTTTCATATCAATTCCCACTACTCATTGTCAGACTAACAAATGGGTTTACATATTCCACAAGAACTCATAGTGCTTCTCAACAAATCAGATTCCCTTACATTTCTAAGCAACAATACAACAAGGAGGGATTAACCTTATTATTAATATAAACTATTTATCTTCATTCTTCACATTAATAATTTAGATTCCACAAATTAATCTCAGTATATATCTTTGTGCTTATACACAGATTATGATGTATGCAGGTATAACTAATATACAATTAGAAAACTATTATATAAGGGAAATGTCTTTCTTGGTCTCTTTCATAATTTATGCAGATAATACTATATTGTTTGATTGGTTCCCTAGTTGAAAATAGGAGAGAACCCAATTCATTATTACTTGTGAAGGGTCAGGAGAGCACCAAACTTAATTGCGAAAAATCCACTGGTTCATTGTTGCAGAAACAAATTGTTTCACCGCTCTATAAAGTTGCTATTTTTTTATCACAAAAACACATTGGTTAGCTGGTGTGGAAACTCGTTGGTTAATCGTTGCAGAAAATCATTTTTGACCATTGTACAAACTCACTGGTTTGTCATTGCAGTAGATTGTTGGTTTACTGTTGCTACAATTGTCGGTTGAGCAATGTGGCAACTCGCTGGGTCAACTTGTTAGCAACTTTTTGGTTCATAATTGTGGCAAATCCCTGGGTGAACATTGCAGCAACTTGTTGGTCACAAAATGGTAAAGAAATTCAAATGGAAAATAACCATTTCCATTCCAGTGCAAGACCTTATATAAAATATCATCTTTTGTAGAAAGGATTTATATTGGTCTAAAGTACATGGAAATAACATGGAGATTGATTGGATTGTAAAAATCCCTTCAAATAGATTTGCAAAATTTATTAAAGGAGAGGAAATGAACCTAGATGCTCCATTTTCTTTCATTTGGGTACAAATTTTACACCCAAGCTCAAGGCCTACAACTTCCTTGCAATATGAAGTGTAGGTTTTTTAGAGATGCATTGTTTAGATGTTGGTATTAATAACACTCAAGCATTTTTAATATGTATTGACCTTTCAAACGTTTTCATGAAACTATGCTTGTTAATATGGCCCCAAGGACAGAAGAGGAAAAAATTAAATGAAGTGAAGATCCTCATTTGTGAAAAAGTGGGGTTTCCAATGCCATGTCATTGTAAAAGTTATGGTTCAAATCCCCAAGATAGCAATAATAACATATAACATGTATAAGCATCAAGATAGACAAGGATTGCCTTTTCATAGCCAACATGACACTTCAGATATTTCTATTTCCCTGCATCAACCAAAATTTTCAAGGGACATGGTTTCTTAGGTAGAGAGTTGTTTCTTCTTGGAAGCGTCGATTGGCTTGGTTTGAAAAATTCATGTTAAAAAATATGCTGACATGGATTCCATAACTCGAGATAGGTATTTACTTTTTTCTAGGAAATATGTTGTTAACATCTATAATCGTCTAATGAAAGGAAAATATCAATTGCATAAGAAGGATGAAATGAGTGTGAACCTTTGGTATAAAAAACACCAAGAAGATTTCTTCTTTTATCAAAGCCTAATGGTGTACAATTAGCTTTATATTTGGTATTTAGACAAAGTGGATTTTGGATACCATGGTGAAGATATCAAATAATAGCTTAATAGCCATGGATTCAACATTCAACGCAAGTAAATATGGGGTAATTGTGTTAAGAATGATTAATCTAGTACAATAATTTGATTTGTAATGATTAATGATTTGAATTTTACTCCATATATTTTTTGAATGTGATAGTATCAATTGTACACACTCATCATTTTTTACAAGAAACAAATTGTGGTTGTATTTGCATGTGTGGTGGCATCACGTAATAAATCACATGAAATTTTACTATGTTTGGAGAACCTCATGCATAGGTGTCACCAAGTTGATGATAGTTGGAAAATTATTGCCTTCATGGTCGATGAAACATTGGTTGAAATCAGTGTTTTAAGGTGTTATACAAACAACTCACAAAATAGAAGAAAATATAGATCAACGACTTAAAATTAGCCTCTTTGATGGGGAAACTCATTTACATTACATAAATGAGCAATTCTTGGATAATAAAAATGACAATACCTCATTTGTATATATAGCAGTCTAAGGGGTCACAACATAATCAAAGCCTACATAATAATAATAATGTAAAGGTAAAATAATAAAAATAGTGGGTTTCTATGTGGCACAACAATAACAATATGGGGGCTACATGGGCACAACAATAACAATACAGGGCTACACTAACAATAGTTCAATAAGGGTGCTACACTAGTATTATAGGGACTTAACTCAATGTGTGAGTAGCTTAGGATGCTTCTGTATAAAATTCTCATTCTCGATGTGGAATCTTTATCGAGTAAGTTCTTCCACTTAATGAGATACTCTAAAATTGATTGATTTCATAGTCTTCCCTTGGTTCTTGTTTTGTGACTGATTTAGGCTCGAGATATGATTTTTTCTTCTTCGCCAATTTTTGGAAGCACCGTTTGAACTAGAATCTTGTCACCAATAAACTTCTTTAAGCATGAAACATGGAAAACTCGGTGCACTCGGGAAGATGCAGGTAACTCTAATTTGTATGCCATAGTACCAATATTTTTCAACCCCTTGTAAGGACCGTAGTACGTGGGTGATAATTTATTATCCTTATTAGCTTGCTTGAGGGACATTTGTTTGTATAGTTGTAGCCATAAAAATACCCAGTCGCCTACATCGAAACTTCTTTCACTCTGATGCTCATGTGCTTGATGTTTCATTCATTGTTGCACCAAAGTGAGGTTATCCTTTAAGAGTTGAATAAATTGTTTTTTATTATTGATGTGATATTCCATTGCTTGAACCTTATAATTTTCTCTTAAAGATGATGTGATGGATGGTGGATGATATCCATAAAGTGCCATAAATGGGGGCATTTTTTCCTACAGATGGAAAGAAGTGTTATACCACCATTCAACTAGAGGTAACCACTTGAACCATTGTGTTTTTTTATCAGATACAAAGTAACGAAGATATTGTTCCAAACATTTTTTCACTATCTCAACTTTCCCATCGATCGAGGATGATAAGATGATCTATAAGCTAATTGAGTAGCAATATAAGAAAACTAATTTCGTCCAAAAATTTCCAAAGTGAAAATTGGATCTCTATCACTTAATCATTAGGGGAATTTTGAGGTCTAAAATGGGCCTCCTAGGGAAATTAAAAAATAACATTGGATATAATAAAAATAAGATTAGATTACCTCATCAACGTCTAGAGGGAAAAAAGAAAAAAATATTTTTTCAACTCGTATTTTCAACTTATCTCCTATGGGTTTACTCAAATTTTGAGCGGGAACACTTGTTGGATGCATAATTTAATTCATCATCCAAGGAGTACCTATGTTGGATACTTTCAATGGAACATGTTACACAAAAAATGAGAAATACATAAATTTTTTTATTGCAATCACACTTTTTCACGTATTTCTCATTTTTTGTGTAGCAGAGTCCATCAAAAGTATGCAACATGGGTAATCCTTCGATGAGGAATTAAATTTTGGATCCAGTGAGTACTCCCGCTTGAAATTTGAGTAAAACCTTAAGAAGATAAGTTGAAAATACAAGTTCAAAAAGTAGTTTTATTATTTTATTATTTTTTAAAATTTTTACCCTCAAAATGGTGAATCATGCTGCATAGTTGACATCATCATATTGAATCATATTAGTTCTTATAAATTTTATTATGGTTGTACAATTTTCTTAGGACAATCTTGGGTTTCCATGAAGATTTTGAAATGTTTCAATAAATGTAGTAGCAAAGTCGCACTGGCTTTAAAAGGATGAGATAATGTACAAAAGTGTGCATACTTTCTAATTCTATCAACGACCACCATGATGACACATCTTTCCTTCATACTTGTGTAAAAAGCTGTGATAAAATCCATTGAGACCTCCTCCCATCGCTATCTTGGAATGGCTAAAGGATGCACATGATCACGGGGTCTTAATTATCTCAACTTTATTTTGCTTTGGCAAACCAAACATTCAAGTCACAAACTTTTGAATATAATATTTAAGCCCATCCCAAAAAAAATCATTCCTAACCCTATGGTAGGTTTTTAAAAATATTGAGTTCCCTCCAAAGGGAGAGGTGTGTAATTCCAAAAGAATCTTTTGTTTGAGTTGGGGAATTCTTACAAAGATATAAGTGATCTTTGTACCATAATGAATCATTTTTCCACCTAAATGTATCAGATGTACTAGGATTTTGCTACAGATTTTGAATGAGTGTCCACACCTCTTCATCATTATTATATTCATCCTTTTCTTCACTTATCCATTTAGGTTAGATAATATAAATGGAACAAAGCAATGCTTCCACATCCTCATCCTTTCTTAAGAGTGCATCCGAAACAACATTTTGCTTCCCTTTTTTGTAGATGATTTCAAATTCATAACAAAAAATGTTTGTGACCCATTTTTGTTGTTATTTTGAAGATAATATTTGTCCCAATAAATATTTAAGACTATCATAATATTTTTTTACCTTGAAGTGTCTTCCCATTAGGTAATGTCTCCATTTCTTTAGTGCATGTACTATTGCCAACATTTCCTTCTCGTAAATAGGTTTGTGTAAATAATTTCTTTAGATTGGACAAATTTCAAAACTAATGGGTCTTCCTTCTTGCATTAAAGATGCACCAATTCCATTTCCTAAGGCATCACATTCCACAATAAAGGTTTTTGTGAAGTATGGTGTAGCTAAGATTGATGCTTGGCACATTTCCTCTTTAAGATGTTCAAATCCATTATTTGATTATGGAGTCCATGAAAATACATATTTATTCAATAATGATGTTAGAGGTGCTACTTTTCTCCCATAATTCTTAACGAACTTGCAATAATACCCTGTCAACCGAAGAAATCCTCGAATATGCTTTATGGTTGTGGGGATTTTCCATTCCTTAATGGATTTAATTTTGTTAGGGTCTACCTTAACACCATTATGAGATACAATATGACCCATCTATTCCACCTCCTGTACTCCAAAAGAAACATTTTAGTTTTTTGCATATCATTCTTTATCCTCCCATAGTTTTACCACCGTGTCAACATGTTGAACATGATCCTTCCAATAGTTATTGTAGATTAGTATATCATCAAAAAATATTAGCACAAATTTTCTAATGGTTTGAAAAATGGAATTCATGAAACCTTGAAATGTGGAAGGTGCAATAGTAAAGCCAAAAGGCATGAACAAAAAATCATAATGACCCTCATGAGTTACGAATGTTGTTTTTCGGAATGTCCTCGATCTTCATTCTAATTTGATGATATCCCGAACAAAGATCCAGCTTGGTGAAGTAAATTTCTCCATGTAAATCATCCAACAATTCAACAATGATAGGAATGGGAAAATTATCTTTAATAGTGAGCTTATTGATCTCCCCTATTATCCAGACACATACACCATGATCCATCCTTCTTGTGCACCAATACTACTCGAGCGAGAGAAAGAACTTTGACTAGGTTGAATTATACCAACCTCTAGCATTTCTCGCAACCATACGTTCAATCTCACGCTTTTGGGCATAAGGATATATGTAGGCCTTGATGTTTGGAGGAACACTTCTTTGGAATCAAATGAATAGTCATGATCATGATCACGAATAGGTGGGAGGCCTTTGGGAGTCTCTAACACCTTGGAATGATTGTCAAAGACTTTTTGGAGATCCCGAGAAATAGATGGTTTTCGATGTTCGAACCATTAGTGAGCATAATTGTGAAATTATGCCTGTTGTTATTTCTTCCGAAATATTTTCCATGACATTAGAGTTGATCATATTTTCTGGTTTCCCTATGATACCCCTTAATTAAACTTCCTTTCTTTCCAAAAAAATTTCAAGAAATGTTCTTGCAAATTAAAAGTTATCGTCCCCAACTATTGTAACCATTGGACTCCTAATACAACGTCAACACCAACCATTGGAATGGGAAGGATTTGAATATTCAATAAATATTCCCCCATGGTTAGCTTGATATTATGGAACTTTCTAGAGAAATTTATAGTTACTCCTTTTGTAGCCATCACTGGACACTATGGTGCTGGAAATAGGAAGAAAATCAATTCCTTGGCTATCTTATAATAAAAAAAATTATGGGTACTATCTGAATCAACCAACACTATTACTTTTTTCTTCTTGATATATCCTTCTATCTCGAGAGTTTGAGGAGTGGTAATTCCTTCCAATGCATTACAAGACATGTTCAAATTCATTTCTTCTTTCTTCTGGGTTAGTTCCTAGTGTATATTATCCCTATTTTGATGTTTATTTTTTCATTTTTCTTCCTCTTCTTCACAATCTATGTAAAATAATTTCTTCTCAGTGCACTTATGACCTTTAGTGCATTTTCTATCACAACTATAATAAAGCCCTTTTTCTATTTTTTACTCCAATTATTGTGGTGTCAACCATGTAGGTTGCGGAAGGCTAGGAGCTACAACACTTCCATATTTATATTTGTGAGTGGTAGACTTCATTTCTTCCATAATTTTGCTTTCAACTTTTCTTGCCGTCCTAAATGCCTTCTCCAATGAATCAGGTTCCCAAAGGTGAACCTCATGTTTTATGTTATCCTTTAAAGTCCTTATGAAGACAACAATCCTATGCTCCTCTAGAATATCAGTTACCATGATATTTAATTTTTTGAAGTCCTCAATGTGCTCCACCATTGAACCATTTTTTTTGAGATTTATCAATTGGCTAAAGAAGGTGTTTCTCTTTGTATAATTATAATCTTCTATCATTTCCTTCATAAAAATTGGCCAAGTGACAAGTGGTTTACGAGAGAAAATCCATCGATAACATACAAACTAATTGGGTTCTAAATACAAAGTTGCAATGTGTACCTTTTCTTTGTGTTGCACATCATGGAGATTAAAATATTGGTCCATCTATGATATCCATGTTATCATATACTTGCCATCAAACTTCCTCATATTGATATTTGGAATGTGGTGGGTCTTAAACCCAACATTGGAGTCTCTAAAATCATGATTGACATTGTTTTTATTCTCATCGTGAGTTTCATGGAATAACTTTTCACCATTAAGAAGCCTTTCTTGTAGAAAATTTGTCAAAACTTCCTTCAAACCTTCCATGTCACCATTTAAACCATCCATATCACCTTTTAGTTCATATTTGGTTTCTCTTTGTGAGAGCGAATTTTGTTGCACTTCGTCTCGTAATTTTGATATATCATGGTGCAATCGTTCCTCTTCATGCATCATAGTATAGCTTTCTAAGGGCTTCATGGGTGTGGAATTATTTTTTTTAACGCATTTTAGAACCCAATACTGATTGCTTCAATATGCCCTTAGAATCACTTCAAACTTATTTTTCAAACAAAAGTTATGCAATTTTAAAAAAATACACATATTTTTCTTTCTTTTAGGAGCTTGATCTTGCAATTGTTTGTAACTTCCGTAATTTCATATCTCCAAGGTATGAAGTTTGGTCATGTTGTATCCCTCTAAATCCTCTTTCCAATGCCATCAAGTCAGACCAATATTGTATTCTTCTAATATAGAGTTACAAAAAATATCCCACAATGACTTAATTATGGATTGGTTCGGTAGGGAAAAGTTTTACATGATGCCATGTGTCACAGTTTCAACCTTTGGCCCCGAAATTTATACGCAGAAAAAGCTGCAATCCCTATAATTTTGGTCAGTCTTTTACAAAATTCAAATATGATTCTTGAAACAAAAGTAATGATGATTTTCCCTAAGTCACATGTTTGAGATGAAATTATAGAGCCAAACAAAAACCCTTATTTCCTTGGATCATGTTTCCAAAAAATATAGCAAATGAAGATCTGAAAATTCGTTCACAAGATTAACCAATATTTCAGATTTTGCACGTGGTTGCAATTTTATATTCTGAAGGATCGGTGAAAAAAATTATAGTGAATATTCCAAGATGGTCTGTTTGAAGAATCAAAACCCTAGAATCCAAAGATCTGATACCAAATGTTATGCAACCAACTCACAAAGTAGAAGAAAAGATAGATCAATGCCTTAAAAATTATCTCTTCGAGGGGGAAAGCTACCTCACATTACATAAATGAAGAATTCTTGGATGATACAAATTACACGACCTCATTTGTATATATAGGAGTCTAAGGGGTCACAATATAATCATAGCCTACATAACAATAATAATATAAGGGAACAACAATGAAAATAGTGGGTTTATATGGGGCATAACAATAACAATAAGTGGCTACACTAACAATAACAATAAGGGGGCTACACTAGTATTATAGGGACCTAACATAAGGTAAATTAAATATTCTTATGGTTGAGTGATCAGAAATTGCTCGAAAGTAGACATGTTTGAATGCCAATGTTTTGAGTCTACAACAAGACCTATTGTCAAGACAAAGGCTGAGGAAGAGAAACAAAGAAGGAAAGTTATAAATATAAATGCAGGGACAAGAGAAGAAAAGAATTAGCCACCAGAGAAGAAACCAATAGGTTATGAAATAAATAAATAATTAATTTAAATTATTTTAATATAATATAATATAATTTAATTTAATTGATTTTATTTTTACTATGTCAATATTATATAAATATATGTTTTATTTTAGAAAATATTACCATGTTTTAGAATTTCTATGATATCTTAATATATAAAAAAATTCAATTTAAATAAAATAATTCACTTTCATCAGACATTCTTTCGTCTTTTAATATATAAACAAGTGAAATGAAACATTTTTTCCATATAAATCTTGGGCTTACCTCCATTGATCGGTAAAAAAAATTCTTCATCATAGTCAGATTCCAAGACAATTACAAATTAAAGAAATGTCACCTCCTTACTTCCTACCTCCAATGAAAAGACTAATGTGGAATCATGGGTATTGATCAAACCTTCGTGGGCTTTGATGTTGATGTTGATGCCCTAGCTACTAGTTATTTTAATGTTGGTGTATCTATTGATGTTGGTATTTGTTTGGCTTGGAAGGTCTGCACTGCCGGCTAGTAATAATGTGCTACTTAAAATTAGTAGCCTTTGCTTGAGATTATATCCACTCTCATATTTGAATGCAATTATTCTATCACATATGGAATTAATTCAAATTATGTGGAATTCCAAAATATTTGGCGTAAACAAAGCTACATCTTTGTTGTATAAAATTTCATTTAATTCTATTACCCAACATTCAATTTCTAAAAGATGCATTCTCTGTATCAATTCTATTATCTGAAAATTTTGAAAGTTTTCATGCTATTAACATTGAGAATGCTAGTACCCATGTTTGGTGGTTCTTAGCTATTGTATTCTCTGATTGTCACTTTCCCCATTTTTCCGTTCCATTATTTTTGCATCATTGAAATGGAATTTTTTAATATAAAATATGATTATATTGATATAAATTTGTTTTAAAATAAAAACAATACAATATCACCATTTACAAACCTTTTGAACGTATGCTCCTCTAGACACTTGGTGTCCACCATATTACTTTGAGTTGGTCAGAATGATTACTTTGTCCCCACTATTCCCACCAGTATTTACTTCTCCCCCACTATGGTTTTCCGAATGTGGTCTATACAAACATCGTAGGAATTTTGGGTGGAGCTCATGCTCCTTCTCTAAGTACGACAACCTTTCATTAATTTTATTTAATTGGAAATACCATTACCTTAATAGTTGAATCAACTCTTTGCTGTCCCGATGGCTACGGTCTACCTCAAGTTGACAGAACAGCCCATGGGAATGGAACCTCGCTCCCCACCATTAGTCCCAAGCTTGTGGGCGCTTACATGTGACTAACTTAGTAACTATTCCAAAGCTATCACTAACACAATGAATGAAATCTAACATGATGAAAACTTCCTAGAAATATTTAATATGTGATTTCAGCATTAATGACAATGAACTTCCATAGAAGCCTATGACTATCACGAGAAAAGAAAACTCTTATTTCCTAACATCAGAAGACCAAAATGCAGGCTTTCTCTTTATATTTTAAAACTCCAGTCAACAAAAGGTTTTTCCATATTTATCACTAATTCCAAAGTGTCAAACCACTAACCGATGAAAACCATCCATTTTTATTATGAAACTTCAACCATTAACTAATATCGAGTTTTTGTTCTATGTAGCTTTAAAAAAACATCTATCCCATACGAAAAAATAAAAAATGACAATCCAAACTCATTACCACTTAACTAGGCCAAAGGAAATCTTATATATCCTAAAACCAAAAACAACTTCATTTATATTCTACCTTTTTTCCTTGACACAACAAACCGATTGCGGTGCAACCATTATTAGGGACGAGTTGTTTGATTTTTTATTGCATTGGAAAATTTTACTTTATATTGATCACGGGAATTGTTTAGAATTGCAACTCCGTGTTTAAATTACTTAAGATCACTCGTGTTATTTATTTAAAATCTCATGCCTGTGTGGAATTTGCCTCAAATTATGTCGAAAGTTCTCATAGATTTTTTGGAGAAGATGTTGAAAGATTATCATAGATTTTGGAGAAGGCGAAATGTAGGTGATCGTCCGTAAAGCTATTAAAGTGACTTTTAAACATAATGTGATCATACAAAAAGTAATTAAAGTTATTTTTAAACATAATGCATGGAAAAAAAAGGAGGCAAAAAATTTAACAATCGATGAAGCATGTGGGCCCTCGCACGAGCGTTATGTGCCTCACGCTGTGCTTCATAGCATTGTCTCCATAACATCGTGTGTAAGCCCCTGAACAACGCCACTCAACATTGAATTTTTTATTGAGGGGGTAGATATCTACAGTATATGTAGCAAATTGAAAAGTTTTATTAGTTGGGGGACGAGATTCATACCACTATCTCTCCTACATACCAAATCAAATTGATACCCCCATTGGAATAATTAGATGGAAACGGATCTAACATCATTATTGTTGTCATCCTAGCTAGGACCTATGTATAAAAGGAAGACTGGGAGGGTGTAACCACCTTAAGAATCTCCCTTCATGCATGGAAAAAATAAAGGATGTAGATCCAAATACAACAGAGGAAGCAACAACTTCCTAGTTTCTCCTTTAGCTTGGTAGACCTTTCAAACATAGAAATTGGTGAATTCATAGTAGAAATATGTTCATTCGGGCTGGTCGGTAAGGACGTTGGCACTTCAAAATTGTCACCCTGTAAAAAAAATGCAAACTAGAGTCTAAAAGGATAGCGGCAACCGTTCTCATTCGGGCGTTAATATCTCATCTCGTCCATCTTGGGTATGTTATTGCATGTATCCATTCAATGAATAAATGAATGTGTTTCATCTATTCAAGGAGTTGCATCCATTAAAGTAGTTGCATCTCAATGAATGTATATAAGCTCAAGGATATGCCAAATGAATGACTGTATAAATGTTTGTGTTCGATAGTCCCTTGTGTGTGATATTCCCTTTTAACACGGGATACCATCTCCCATAAATTCAGAATCTAGGAACTATGCACTTAATAATCTACCTTCCATATAGAATCATAGGAGGAGGGTGTTGAGAGATAGGCTAAGGAGGGTGGATTTCATCTCCAAAGTAAGAAAGGGAGAAATAATCGTGGAAAATTTTAAGGATGGATATTTATTTGAAAGTTTAGAAACCTTAGCGAATCTTAGTAATATCTAATAGAAAAATTGTAAAACATTTGATGATATTTTTGTAAAAATATCTAAATTCACCGATTATATTATAATAGTCTATATAATATACTGGCAATTTTTAATGTAAAACTAATTTCATACTATAAAACTTGGGTGAATTATTTTTAGAAAAAAATGAAATTTGAGAATAATTTTTTTGGAAAAAGTATACAAAACTAGCCCACCTACGAATATTAGCCCCTGAAATTTTCCGTGGAAATAATATGAAACCAAGCGGGTCTTTACAAATATCTAAAATTCTACGTGGCCCCATTTTTCTGTGTAGTGTGCCATATGTGTGACCCTTCTGCATGTATGACACATGATGCTTCTGGTCGTAGATTCAGTTTGATGTGCGGGAGAAAAATTAGCGATGATGGATAGAACATAATCCAACAACAACAAACAAGGTACAAATAAAAAATGTGTTGTTGGGATTTCCAACTCTAGTATTTCTTCATTTTTCACCTTCCAGCATATTTAGAAGTTGGTCCTTGAATCCGATAAATATGGATTTGCATAGGGTGCATTGATTAATTTATCTGTGCATAGCGCCTTAGAAGTGACAAAGGTCTATAAAAGATTGAAAATCGTCTATTTATGGGAAATATCTGCGAAAAAAGCTCGGTTTTGAAGAAGTGGAAACAGAAAATTGAAGAATCGGGTCCATCCGAATCAAATGTCACCCTCTTACTACTGCTTGGGGGATTTCATGTTTTATTTCACTCTCTACTAGTCACCACAAAGTGTTTAGCCTGAGCAAGGAATATAGTTACTTAAAGCAATTGAGATGTCCCACAGATGAAATATGGTGAGAATTTTATGAATTATGGTTGATTTTCCATCAATTGAACTTTCCTCCTTACAAACAGACTCCTCAATGTCCCTGTGAATTCTGCATTGTCGACCAAATCAGTTGAGCCATAGCAAAAAAACAGGGAAAGAAGATCGCAAATGAATAGAAAGTTCGTCAACAAACACTAAGAAAGATAACACAATGTCTTTGGCCACTTTCTATACCTTTTTGATTGATTCCTCTCTTGCTTGTTTCGGTTGCTTCAGGTTTTCATAATATTAACATGATGCTATTTGGTGTGATAACCCCACTTGAGTCGATGGAAGACAACCTGTTTGCGGCAACATAGGTTAGTGATGAAAAGACAAAGATAAAGACAGAGATAGAAATAGAGATAAGCACAAATGCAAAGAAAGAAGTCCGCAAAGGGAAAGAAAAACTAGAGATAGAGGCATAAGTCGAGAAGAAAGTGCAACAGGAGACAACTCTCATTGTAGAGTAGAAATGAAAAAAACCAATGTGGTTTTGAAGATTTTTTTACACTTACAATTGATGTTCAATGTGCAGGTACACAAAATGATTATGAAAAAGAGTTGAATTTTCTTGAAACATGGCTTGCAACAACATGAATAGATGAGGTATACACAGAAGTTGTAGATATGAATATTGAAGACAGCATGCATGATGAAGACGTCAATGAAATTTTCAGGTATTAGAGTGTTGAAGAAATAAAATATTATTCTCATCTTATGTTGCAGTAGATTGATGAGGAAAAGTGCATTATAGAAGAAAATATGTGGCAAAAACCCACATACAAGTGATTTCTTGAAGAATTCCAGGACATGCTTAGATAGTCTGGAACAATAGAAGACCGGCACCATCAAATAAAGAAACAAAGTTCTTAGGGATACAATAAAGAGAACAATTTGAAACAATTTAGAGGCTATAGAATCTTGAAGAAGAGAAGAAGAAAAACACATCCAATTGAAGTCAATTTTTTTTAAAATTGTAAGCTCTCAGCTGAGACATAGACACAACAGGGTATCTTAATTTAATTTTTATGTGGTTGTAATTAAGGAGGAGTGTTGGAGAATCTAATTCCAACAACCCGCTAGGTGTCAAAACCGTAAGTCCAAGTGTCCTAGTTCGAATTGAGTTAGTCCAGTTTAGTCGAGTTACACTCAAGTTATTTAATACTGATGTTTCCAATGTAATCTTATTTAAATCATTCGTAATCTTGAGAAGAGAAATCCTCTGCTCAACTTCTTTTTAGCTTTCAATTCTTGTCAGTTGAATCTTGTATTGTGCTCATAGTTGAATCTCCTAAGCTTGTCCATCCTAATATTTTTTATTCCCACGTTGTTCTCAATTTGTTTCTACCTTGTCATAACTTCTGTGTGAAGTTGTTTTCTTTCTCAGAGGACTCATAAGTGGAGTTATGGGGGCTATGGGGTCTTGAAGCCCGCCCGAGAAAGGTTTCTTGCAGTTCATATATTTCAGGAGAGTCATGGAAGTTGTGACTCAAATGTGTGTTGCTATGGTAAGCTCGTTCACTCCCAGTATGCTATTTGCGTTGTCGAATGCTCTGATTGGAACCATTGTTGCCATCTCTGTTATCCAGACTGAGTCACTTTACTATTAACTCTATTTTTTTATAGGTTGCATGGCTGCCTCATAGTGAAAGCTCTTCACAAACAACGACTTAGGTGACTCAGGTGGTGAGGTTTGAAGGTGTTGGGGTTCCTATGTTTTGGCAGATTTGGCAATACCAAAAGATAAGACAACATCAAACCACTTTGGGATCCTAGGATCTAGCCCTCCTGGATCCGAAGAGGGATCTCTCCATAAAAACAAAGAATGATATATATCTTTGAAGCTCAAAAATGAGGTATTAGGCTAGGTATGAAGCACGGGGGGTTTAAAATGATGTGGTTGGTTGTTGGGTTGGTCATGAGATCATCAGCGAGAACGTAATGGGAGGAAAGGAGCAAAGCAACAAAATGTTTCGGCAAAAGAGGATAGGTTAGGAATGTGCCATCCATTGGGCTATGGAGTCATGAAAGGAGATTACTTGCAAGCAACTAGCCAAGACTTTCACAGGGAAAGTCATCTATACTAAAGGATCTTTAAGATAGATGGTGGAATGGAAAATTAAGAGTGAAGGTGAAAGAAGGAAAGACACCAGATTTCGTCCGGAGATCACGCTGAAGGTCATTTAACTCCAAACTCTGCTTTGACATACTCAAAGGAAAATCTCAATGAAGACACAAAGGGCGGCTTGAGATTAGACCCGTAGGTCATCTAACTCCGGATACGCTTCAACATATTCCAGGAGAAAAACAGAGACAAGATTTGACACAAAGCTAGAGTCTATAGATCGGAGAAGGACTTTTAACCTTCCCTGCTTTGACACCAGCTAGGACATCCAAGCAACAAACCCAAATTCATACATCAGCTAGTAGTGAATAACAACTGCTACACTAGTTAAATTACATGCATTTTCTCTTAGATACACATTAAGCAGAAAACATCAAAGACAAGAAGAGAAGTGGGCATTAGGGTACCATGCGAGGTATATTGTAAGCTTGATTTACTGGTTCTTATCGTAGAAATATGAACAGTATGACAAAAATGAAATAAGACAGGGAAACATCACCCATAGTAATAGACCAGGATCCTGTGAAAATGCTTGATTAATTGATGAAAAACTAGTCACATACACTGAGCTCAATGGCTAAGACAGTCCAAAATTTCTCCTCCCAGCCTACTACATTACAAACTACTCAGCTACCCTCCCCCAAAACTGTTCTAACTGACTAAGAAAATCCCCCCTAACAACAACAACAAACAAATGCAACCCTTTACAATATGTTCTTGGGGATTCTTATAGAAGAATGAATAATAGCAAGAGTATATGTTCATTTAATTTGATTCATTAAGATAGAGTAGAGGAAGTGTTCGAGCCCACTCGCTTAATGGTTCTGCGGTTGCTATACTGCGTAGTCCGGTTTAGAGGTCTCTGCGTCAGTTGATATTGACCTCGGATGTGTTCTTGAAGTCCTTTCGATCTTTGTTTGGAACTCCGCGCCGCCTCTCCGGGAATTGGTGAACCGGATAGAAAGTCTGCGGGCCTCCATGCTTCATAAATGTGGTCCCGATAGTCTTTAAAAAGCTCACGTCGGTGTAATTAACCATTTTTCGGCTCGAGGAGGCATGGAGACTTCATTGGAAAGGTGTACCGTCCGGAGAAAAAATGTTCTGGCGATGCCGGAAGCAAATCGATAGGAATGTGATGGTGTGCTTACTCTTCTAACCGCATATTATCCTTTGAATAAGGATTAGGTGCTAAATATGCAATTAACGAGGCCCGGTTCTCTCTAATCCTTCTCGCTGCTTCATCGGCCGCTGCCGTGATGGCGTCACTATATTTCGAATCACAATGGCTATGATTATGGAAAAAAGAGTGAATTCGCCACTCCGTAACAACCCCCGCACAATAAAATAAACACATGCATAAAAACTAGGGGTGGCGGAAGACATGCTCAGTGAAGGCTCGCGGAATGAGTGGCGAATAAAGTGGAAAGCAGAGACTATGGAGGAAAAAAGGTGACCATGCAATGAAATGGAGGCTTGGTGGAATAATGAATGTGGGCCATCCGATCAGCATGGGGATGGACGATTTGCGATCAAATCGCATCGTAAGGAAGGGTAGGGGGTGACACTTTTGGGAACTTCCAATTGGCAATGGTGTGATTGAGCGCCAACCGTCTGATCTAGAACAAGATCAATGGTGGAGATTAAATCGGCGGGAGAAATTCAGGGGTACAGAAATAGAGTGGGAGAAATGAGGGTCGTTGGATTCGAATGGATGAACGGCTACGATTGGATCGGAGGATTGCAATCAGGGAAGACAGAGGGTGTCACGCTAAGATCTTTCGATGTGTGAGGAGTGATCATGCGCCAACCGTCAGATTTGAGAACAGATCGATGGCCCATGGTTAATCAGAGGGAATATAGAGTGGGGACGGGTGCACAGCGGAACTAGCACTGACCGTCGGATCTTGCAAAGATCGACGGCTCAGATCTTAGCGGAGGCCAAATGACTAAATTCCATCACATCGGAGGATTTCATGATAACAAAGGAACGTGCATACTGAAAGCTATGATTGCGATAAGTTCCTGGGCCTTAAGTGCTTGGTCTCGGGCGTAGGGCATATGGGGAAGGGGTTAAGGGGGTTGGCCGAAAAGGGGATAAGCCTGACATAAAGTAAAAAGTGGGTTTTTTAGCCAAAAGGATGGCTTTTAAGGCTAAAAAAGGAATTCGATGAGAGGGAAAAAGGGACTTTTAAGCCAAACAAAAGGGTATTTGTAAGGTTTAAAAGGGAATTTGGTTGATTAATGAGGAATTAAGAGAGGGAAAGGGTGATGAAAACAGAGGTTTAGGGGGGAATGACATAAGAGGGAAAAGGCCTTTTTGGGCATTCTTCTTCACAACAGAGAGGCTTTTAAACTGGAAAAACAATAGTGAGGATTTCTCAAAGGACATGAGGCACAAGGAGGCTTCAAGGATGATGTGTTTTTCAGAGGAAATGCATTCCTTGAAGGCTCGTAAACAATTTAGCCCCCTGTTTGCTTGTCAAAAAAATTCATAGGGGGGCTAATAGTGGCTCCACATGGGGATGGCTTCTTCTTGAAGGAGTCAAGAATTTAGTAAAATTATCTTTGGAGTAGGCCGGATGCTCGGGTACTTGACACATCCATTTTATTTCTTGGATCAGCTGCCACAAATCATGAAGACATCAAATCAGCAGAAAAAAATTCTCCCAAACAACTACCTACCCATACTATGTCCTAACATTTTCTCTTCTAGGTGCATTTGGACTTGCAGACCCTTTACATCCTCAATTTTTACAAACAGAGAAAAATAAAACCTATTCTATTTCTACGCTTATTACTCCATGAGACCAGATTAAACTGTTGGCCTCATAGTTTCTCTACCTAAACTACTATCTGCTAGGATTAAACCTGTCTAGCGCATTTCTTCTCTACATTCTAAGACATAAATTGAAAAATAGCCAAGCCAGGATTAGACTGTCTGGCTTGCTGTGGATCCATGGCATAAAGACAGCTGCACATGGAATGAAATTGCAGAAAACTGGAAACAAACTTTCGAAGACATGAAATCTTGAAACTTTTTAAGCATCCTTATTTTCTTTGTGACTCGAGTTTTGAGCTTGTTAGAGTCAAGTTCTTCTTCACTTCTTTGCTAGTTCAGATTTTAGGCATATTAGAACCAGCTGTCTTTACTTATTTTGGCTCAGGTTTTGGTCATGTTAGAGCCAATCTCTGCACTTCCGAGGTTCAAGTCTCGAGCATGTCTGATGTTGTAATGTGACATGGTCTCCCAGTGGAGTCTTGTGAACACACATAGATAATCGTCGGCCCTATCGATCATCACAGTGGAGTCTCTTAATCATTTAGGAACCTGTGGAGTCGCTAGTGTAGATGATTTAAGATTTTACCGTCCACCACGTTGATTTACCAAATCAAGGTCGGTTTGGTCTCTTTTTCCCCAGTCGAAGTCGCCATTATGTTGGGGTTCCTATGTTTTGGCAGATTTGGCAATACCAAAAGATAAGACAACATCAAACCACTTTGGGATCCTAGGATCTAGCCCTCCTGGATCCGAAGAGGGATCTCTCCAGAAAACAAAGAATGATATATATCTTTGAAGCTCAAAATGAGATATTAGGCTAGGTATGAAGCATGAAGGGGGGTTTAAATGATGTGGTTGGTTGTTGAGTTGGTCATGAGATCATCAACTGAGAACGCAATGGGAGGAAAGGAGCAAAGAAGCAAGATGTTTTGGTAAAAGAGGATAGGTTAGGAATGTGCCATCCATTGGGCTATGGAGTCATGAAAGGAGATTACTTGCAAGCAACTAGCCAAGACTTTCACAGGGCAAGTCATCTATACTAAAGGATCTTTAAGATAGATGGTGGAATGGAACATTAAGAGTGAAGGTGAAAGAAGGAAAGACACCCAGATTTACGTATTCGGAGATCGAGGTCGAGGTCATTTAACTCCAGCACCGCTTTGACATACTCAAAGGAAACTCTCAATGAAGACACAAAGGGCAGACTTGAGATCGGACTAGAGGTCATCTAACTCCATATTTACTTCAAAGCATATTCCGAGGGAGAAAAATAGAGACAAGATTTGACACAAAGCTAGAGTCTATAGATCGGAGAAGGACTTTTTAACCTTCCCTGCTTTGACACCGACTAGGACATCCAAGCAACAAACCCGAATTCATACATCAGCTAGCGATGAATAACAACTGCTACACTCGGTTAAATTACATGCATTTTCTCTTAGATACACATTAAGCGAGAAAAAAACATCAAAGACAAGAAGAGCAGTGGGCATTAGGGTACCATGCGAGGGTATATCCTAAGCCTAATTTATTGATTCTTATCGTAGAAATATGAACGAGTATGACAAAAAATGAAATAAGACAAGGAAACATCACCCGTAGTAATAGACCGAGATCCCTGTGAAAATGTTTGATTAATTGATGCAAAACCAGTCACATACACTGAGCTCAATGGCTAACACGAGTCCAAAATTTCTCCTCCCAGACCCTACTACATTACAAACTACTCGACTACCCTCCCCCAAAACTTTTCTAACGACTAAGAAAATCCCCCTAACGAAAAAACAACAACGCAACCCTTTACAATATGTTCTTGGGGATTCTTATAGGAGAATGAATAATAGCGAGGAGTAGATGTTCATTTAATTTGATTCATTAAGATAGAGTGGAGGAAGTGTTCGAGCCCACTCTGCTTAATGGTTTCTGCAGTGATCGTACTCTATAGTCCGGTTCGAGGTCTCTGTCGAGTCGATATTGACCTCGGATGTGTTCTTGAAGTCCTTCGGCTGTTTGGAACTCGCGCTCGCCTTCGGGAATTGGTGAACTGGATAGAAAGTCTCATGGGCCTCCATGCTTCATAATTGTGGTCCCGACGAGTATTTAAGAAGCTTCGTCGGTGTAATTAACCATTTTCTGCACTCGAGGAGGCATGGAGACTTCAGTGGAAAGGTGTATTGTCTGGAGAAAAATGTTACACGTAACGCCGTAGCACTGATATGACTTGATAGTGTGCTTAGTCTTCTAACCGCGTATTATCCTTTGAATAAGGATTAGGTGCTAAATATGCAATTAAACGGGCCCGGTTCTCTCTAATCCTTCTCCATCTGTTTCACTGGCCACCGTCGTGATGGCCTCTCTATATTCCAAATCACAATGGTTGTGATTATGGAAAAAGGAGTGAATTCGCCACTCTGTAACAACCCCCGCACAATAAAATAAACCCGTCATAAAAACCATGGGTGGTGGAAGACATGCTCTGAAGGCCTGCAGAATGGTCGTGGAACAGTGGAAACAGAGACTGTGGAGGAAAAAGGTGAACATGCAATGAAATGGAGGCTTGGTGGAAGAATGAATGTGGGTCGTCTGATTAGATGGGATGGATGGTTGCGATCAAATCACATCAGAAGGAGGCATGGGTGACACTTTTGGGAACTTCCAATTGGTGATGGCGCGATTGAGCGCCAACCGTATGATTTAGAACAAGATCAACGACAGAGATTAAATCGGTGGGAGAAAGTCGGGGGTACAGAAATGGAGTGGGAAAAATGAGTGCTGTTGGATTCGAATGGATGAATGGCTACGACTGGATCAGAGGATCGCAATTGGGGAAGATAGAGGGTGTCACGCTAAGATCTTCCGATGTGCGAGAAGCGATCATGTGCCAGCCGTCGGATCTGGGAACAAATTGATGGCCCATGGTTAATCAGAGGGAATATAAAGCAGGGACGGGCACACAACAGAACTAGCGGTGACCGTCGGATCTTGCAAAGATCGACGACTCAAATCTTAGCGGAGGCCAAATGACTAAATTCCATCGCATCGGAGGATTTCATGATAACAAAAGAACGCGCATACCAAAAGCTCCGATTGTGATAAGCGCCTGGGCCTTAAGTGCTTGTTCTTGGGTGCAGGGCATATGGGGAAGGGGTTAAGGGGGCTGGCCGAAAAGGGGCTAAGCCCGACATAAAGTAAAAAGTGGGGTTTTTAGCCAAAAGGAGGCTTTTTAAGGCTAAAAGAGGAATTCGGTAGAGGGAAAAAGGGACTTTTAAGCAAAACAAAGGGTATTTGTAAGGTTTAAAAGGGAATTTGGTTGATTAGTGAGGAATTAAGAGAGGGAAAAGGGTGATGAAAACAAAAAGTTTTAGGGGGGAATGACTTAAGAGGGAAAAAGGCCTTTTTGGGCATTCTTCTTCACAACAGAGAGGCTTTTAAACTAGAAACAGTAGTGAGGATTTCTCAAAGGATACGAGGCACAAGGAAGCTTCAAGGATGATGTTTTTTCGCAGGAAATGCATTCCTTGAAGGCTCGGAAACAATTTAGCCCCCTATTTTGCTTGTCAAAATATTCATAGGGGGCTAATAGAAGGGTGAAGGCTTATCGATCGGTGGGTAAAGACATAACAAGTGGGTAAAGACACTCAAAGCCGAGAGAGATATCAACTAGATGTCAACAAAAATATATCAACAACTAGATGTCAAGAGGTGTCTCACACCACCGCCACCTAAACTTCTTTCCATGTATTTTTACACTCTGGTTTAAAAAACTTTGGTTTGAGAAAACGTAAAAAAAATTTGGTTAAAACAACTTTACCCCATCCTCCAACCCTTCGCTATGCCTAAAATAACATCGGGTTAGGTGATGTTCGCAATAAAAAAGGCTAATGCTAGAATTTGATTAAAATTTAGGTGAACTTTATTTATAGTTGGTCAACTATCAATCAACTCGCTATAGTCCATGAGTGACAAAATCAACCGAACCTTATCTTTACGTGAGATCATGAGATTTGTTCTACCCAAGAATATTTTATTTAATAACTGACCAAATCAGTTAAACATTATATTTACGTGAGCTCCTGTTCTGCCGAGGAATATTTTTTTTTACATTAATAAAATGTGGTGAATTTGGAGTTAGAGGATGTGACACCGACCCCCGAAATCAAGTCATGGCTTTCGGCTCGAATAAATATTCAAGTAGGCGCAGTGTTTAGTTTTTCTTATATAAAGTAGCTACAACATATCTAGAAGGAAAGGTGAAAATATTATATATGTTTGAGCACAACTTGAAATAACATTGCATCTTATATTATAAATGTTAAAAAAATTCGATTTCACGTCGATCACTCGTAATTTGTGACAAGTTAATCAGTTTTTCTGTCTCTAAAATCGTGGGGAAGAAGGGCACTGCTTACAATATGTATTCCTACAAAGTAATTTAGTGTGCTTCGCAACCAAAAGAATCTTAATCGACTATCGTCACATATTTCTGCATGTTTAGTTTACTTCCTTACTAATAGAGTTCATCATGATGTAATCGCATATGTGAGGTTTTTCTATTCTATTATTAATATAATTGAATTTTCATGAATATTTGTTTTGTGTCAACGTTACGGTGTATCTTTTGGTCATTGTTTGAAAATATACTAAAGTTATTGAAGCAATCAAGTGCTAAATCATGTTTACAATATGTATTCCTACAATACTTTAGTGTGCTTCTCAACTGAAAGAATCTTAATATTTCCGCATGTTTAGTTTACTTCCTTACTAATAGAGTTCATCATTATTTAATTGCATATGTGAGGTTTTTCTATTATATTATTAATATTATTGACGTTTCATGAATATTTGTTTTGTGTCAACATCACGGTATATCTTATCCTCGTTTCGGATGTTAATTTGATCTCATGACGCACATTCCATCTTCAAAATTATGATAAAACACTGATACACTGATAGAGTTCATCATGATGTAATCGCATATTAAGTTAGCTACTTTTCATGAATATAATTAATATAATTGAGCATTAAGTTAGCTTTCATGAATATTTGTTTTGTGTCAACGTCACAGTGTATCTTCTCCTCCTTTCTGATGTTAATTTGATCGCATGACGCACATCCATCTTCAACCTTTTTCAATTATGGTAAAACACTGATACACAAGCGACCTATTTCACAATGCCGATGAGAAGATCTAAAACAAAGCCACGTGGTAGTAACTGTTTTTAAGGGCTAGTGATGACAAGATCTCCTTTGACCGAGGAAGTGTAGGGTTATATGGGTTTGAAGGGTTATATCTCTTTTAATATTTTATTTTATTTTTATATTTTTATATTTTTTAATTTAAAAAGAAAGAAAGAGATGAATAATGAGGACTATTTACTGTTATAATATTTTTTATTATTATTCTTGTTTTTAAATAAAAGATATATATTTTAAAAAATCAATTAAGGATATATTTTTTTGTTTGTATAAATTTTAAACATAATAATTTAACATTTAATTTAAAAGAGAATTTTCAAAAAAATAATAAGAAAGTAGAAAACAAAATATTTTATTTTATTTTTAAATAAAATGATATACTGAAAGATGTGAAAAATACATTTCAACCTGGATTTTGTATAAGATATGTAACATCAATTATTTAAATTCTATAGACATTTTAAAAATAAAAATATAATTTAAATTTAAATACATAAATTTTTAATGGATCTTTTATATTTCAAATAATTTTATCTTCACACATATCATTTCAATCTAATAAACTAAATGTACTAAATTCATATATGCAAATAAGTAGTCACATACATGTCACCACTATTGTTTTATGTGTCTATAACAAGGAAGCATTTTGTAAAAATGAATTTGTATACATTTTTATTATTTTCTACATAAGTTTTCTTTACTTTATATTTTTTCTATTTTTCAATAATTTTTTAAAAAAATATTAAAATTATGTTATTAAAAAGTTAAATAATAATTCTTATTTAGATTTAGTTTCCAATTTTATATAAAAAATAATGTGATATTATCTCATCTCATCATTAATAAAATAAGTAATTATATTTACATATTTTATAAATATTTGATTGAATTTACAGAGTCCAAGAAAGGAAGAAAATTATCAGCTAAACAAAAAGAGATTGAGCATCGTAAAAACTAAAAAATAAGCCTAATTATAAGTTGAATATTATTGTCAAAAATCATTGTACTATTTAACTGCCTCTAGGATCACGACGAGCAATCTGAGCCTACAGCTCCTCGTCTTTCTTCATTCACCAAGGTCACCTGGTGCTCCAAAATTTTATTTTCAGATCAAAGGTTCAATTCGTCAAAAAATGAAACAGAGAAGTCCAGTGGCCAATGCTCATAGTGGGCAGGGCAGGCACTGAATCCATGCCCAAATTGGCTTCTCTGCCAACGTTTTCCCCTCAATGGACCTCCACCTCTGCGACGAGATCCCCATTCAATGACTCGTCGCTTCAACTCCTTGAATTAGTTTATGGCATCCCATATTAAGCAATTCTTGTAAATATATGACACCAATGCTGTATCCAAATTTTCTCTAAATTACAATAGGTTCAATCTTTTCGATTTTAAGGAAAATCAAAATTTATTATAGGATTAAAAAGATTATAAATAAAATTTACCTTTTTTCAATTTTATAAATAAACAAAATTAAATAGATTAGGTCATTTTGATTTGAGAGGCAAGATTTAAGATACAACGGACGAGGATCATTATAGTCAAGATTAATTTGTCCGATTTATAGATAAATTTATCAGTAAAAAGCTAAGTTCGAAATTTAATGGAAATTTCTATACATAGATTGCAAAGTCGACCGAATCATTAAATGACCAAAAGGTTCCGAGCATATCGCTTAACTATTGGTCCCCAGGGAAACGTTTAGGGGCCAATTTTAGAGTAAGGGAAAATTTTAAAGGGTTTTAGAACTTGGAGGGATTAATTTTTTATATAAAACTCTTTTTGTATAGTTATCTCTAAAATTATTTTAAAAATAATTAGTTATTATGTTTTAGGGAAAAAAATAAGGGTGGATTAGCCTCCTCATTTTTAGGTTTAGAGCGCTTTTGAGTTGCATTCGGCCTTATTTACTGGTTCGAAGGGAGATTCCAATGACATTCGCCCCATAATTTTTACTAGCTTGGGGTTTGGAGGTGATTGGAATTGCAACGCTGAGTTTTGGGTTTGGAGGTGATTGGAATGGCAACGCTAAGTTTGGATGAATTCATGACAAGATTTCTTCCTTATGTGCAAGGAGGCTGAGGGTTCTTTATTGATGGTCTCTGAGTTGGGTCCTTCATTAACTCATCAACTTGGAGGTGATTGGGATGGAAAAGCATAGAGAATCCAGATCAGAACACCAAAGCAATAGTCGCAACCCGTGGACTAGAGATGGAAGAGCTATAAATGCCTTATTTTCACGAATGAGTTTCCCTATCAGTCAATCGCTTTCTTTCGAGGATAACTACTATGAAGGGTTAGTAGGTTTCAAATTATCCCTTTCCATGCTCAGATACTTACCAAGCTTCCTTACCTATTTGACAAATAAAGACCTTTCAGTAGGGCTCCGTGATCTATCCTAGTGAATGAATTAAAGTTTACCCATAGTCGTTTACTACAACTTTAACTATAGCTTATGAAAAAAGATTGAACTTAACTACTAGTCGTTATAGTTTATGCAGTCATTATCACACTACATAGAGGCACTAATTAGAAGTCTCATTTTAGCAGATTTAATAGCTAAGAAATTTTGGTCGGAAAGCAGATTTTCCACGCTTTGATTAAACATGGAATCAAGAGATTTCCACCGATGATGAGGGCAACAAGGCGGATGTTCGATGATGAGGGCTAGTTAAGTTTTTTATTTTTTTATCTTTTTTATTTATTTTTATAAATTAGCTAGTAACCTTGGGTAATTTCAAAAGTGAATGCTTCAAAGTGCAGGGCGTGTGCCGAGTCTAACAAAGTTGTTAGTGCTCTATGTGTGAATGTTGAATTCTTGTCGAATGCGCCGAGCTGCCCAAGCGGATTCGGTTGACTCCATCCCTCCAGGCAAGGCTTTCTTCACATATTATTGTTGGTGTTTTTACTGCTATAACCTTGTTCAATAATAATAAGTCGCTTAGGTTGGAAGAAGAGTTGGTTGTGGTTGAAGGCATTTACCTTCAAACCTTCTGCCCCTGTGATTGGTATATCTCTTACTTTAGTTGTTCTATTCTTCTTGTATCATTAATGATAATATATGAGGGTCCTAATGTCTGTGATTTCTTGAAGAGTGGCTAGTGTAGTGTTTATGAGGGATGCCCTGATCCTTAGAACATTGGTTGGTTAGCTCCTCATAAAATTGGTTGGTTAGCCGGTTGATCACAAGTAATAAAGATCAATTCTTTTTACTTGAAGAAATGGCATCACCACCTCCTCCTTCCCTTCCTGCCAATGAGGTTAAAACTCAATTGAATAGCATTTCCAATGAAATCCAATCTCAAGTGCATAACCGAGATAATTCCATTACTATGTCATAAAGAGTAGCCGCCACCATAACAACAGTTAGAGTAGTTTGTGTTATATCTAGCATGATAAGAATCCATCCATATCAAGTATAGAGAGCTTAGGTTACCACATGCCCTGTTAGTGAGGTTAATCAATTTTTCTGTCTCTAAAATCGTGGGGAGGAAGGGCACTTTAACTAAATTTATTGAAGCAATCGATTGCTAAATGTTTACAATATGTATTCCTACAGTAATTTAGTGTGCTTTGCAACTGAAAGCATCTTAATCGATTGTCATCACATATTTATGCATGTTTAGTTTACTTCCTTACTGAAAGAGTTCATCATGATGTAATCGCATATTTGAAGTTTATTTATTCTATTATTAATATAATTGAGCATTAAGCTACTTTTCATGAATATTTGTTTTGTGTCAATGTTACAGTGTATCTTATGGCCATCGATGTTGATGGTTGAAAGTAATTTGATCACGTTTTGCACATACCATCTTCAACTATTTTCAATTATTGGTACACCACTGATACACAAACAACATATTTCTATTTCACAACGTTGATGATAAATTTTTCTAGCTTGGTAAAAAAGCCACGTGGTAATAACTATTTTCCAGGGCTAGCGATGAGAAGAGCTCCTCTGACCTGTAGGGTTATATGGGTTTGAAGGGTTATATCTATTTTAATAATTTAAAATTTTTTAGATGAATAATAAGGACTATTTACTGCTATAATTTTTATTATTATTATTATTATTTTTAAAATAATAGATATATATTTTTTAATAAACAACCAATGATCAAATTATTTTATTTATATAACTTTTAAATAAAATAATTTTATATTTAAATTTAAGAGAAATTTTCCAAAAAATAATAAAAATATAGAAAATAAATATTAGATCTTAATAAAATTTTACATTTTATTTGCCCTTTTTTGAAAAAACTTTCATTTTTTTTCTTTGTTCTTCAACTTTTTGCAAGCCAAAAGAAATTTTCTCGTTTAGAATTTCATATTGCGATAAAAATAAAAGTTGCCGTAAATTTTATTAGCTTTCTATTACTTATTTTTTGGAATTTTTTTATACACATTTGATATGTCAACTTAGCGTTTCTTTGAGTGTGTGTTTTTTAACAATAAAATGATTCATAAGAAGTCATGTTAATGCGCACTGTTGTATTCTTTGAAACTTTGTGTTTTTGAGAAACAAAATGTGTTACAACAATCTAGACAGCAGTCTACTTCGGTTTCGTCATATTTACAAAGCCAATGGATGCATATCATAATTACTCGAATCTTTTTTAATCATTCAATATGAAAACTCCCGCATATTTTGAATATGTTTCACGATTCAAGAAATTTCTTAACATATAAGTTATAAACTAAAAAATTCAAAAATCCACTTAATGACGGCCAATGTAATGCACCATAATTTTTTCAATTTTTTTGGCGTGTATTTTTCGAAGATACGTAATTATGATTTCACCGATTTCACCGAAGTCACATTTTTTCAAAGTACGTGTTTTGGGTTGAAGAAAATCTTTTAGGATGATTTTTTAAAAATGAGTTTTTGTCTAACCTTTTTAAATGAAATTTTTTTGTAGGACTTGGAAGGAAATATTTTGAGCTTTGTTTCATTTTCATAAGACATTTTTTTCTAGGATTTCTTAAAGTAAGTGTTTTGGATTGGAAGTATGTAATTTTACAAAAATTTTAAAATGAGTTTTTTTTTTTTTAAATAAATATTTTGTGATGTTTTTTTTTAATTGAGTTTTTGTCTATATTTTGAAGGAATTTTTGTGAACTTCATACTCTATTATCATGGGAAATCAAAGGAATTGTTTGAGAAAATATAATTGAAAAAGAGACTCCGAGGAACGTAGAGAAGAGACGAGAGAATCTCGCAAAAGAAAGAGAGAAGCACTCTCAAATATTGAAGGGGAAAATCAACCTCAACTAGAAGTTGAAGCAGGTATGTAAATGTAAATATTATGAATTTGATATATTCAAAATTTTCCTAGTGTAAAATGTGTAGTTTACCCTTTTATTTCATGAACTAATTTGTAAAATATTTTGCAATGTAAATGAGAGATATTCCTCCAAAAATTGATGATGAGATACAAAATTTTGAAAGAGAGAGTGAAAGAGATATTGAACCAATGATTGAAGATGGTGGAAATGTTGAGAGAAATTCAAGTGAAGAAATTGAATCACAAGGTATATATATATGTTGAACACATGCACGTATTATTGAAATTATACATATTAATTTAGTTATTTATTGAATATGTAAACTTATTATGTTCTATTCATTTGAATATTTAAATATGAAGTCAATGTCAATGATGAGATGTTAGAAAATGTTGACACTCACTCATATGGAGATAGAAGAGTTGACCATGCTATACGATATCATGTTAATTTGCATTTTTTATATGTACTTCATAAAGGAAAATATGGCATTTCAAGCCCAAATGTTGAAAGGTCTCCTATCATTAAGGAAATTAAAAGAAGCTATGACTTTATTGGGTATTCGAAAATCAACCAAAGATAAAAAAAGAAGAAGGAAAACATGATACAAAATATAAATAGTGCTATAAATTCAATTAGAAGATCTAGATAGAAAAATGTTTCAGTTATATGTAGAGCAATACATATGGTAGTGGTTTCATCAAGTACTAAAGAGAATCACTTGGTAAAATCTATCGCACGAGCATTAGTAACCTCACGAGAAAATTTGCACAAACATCGAAAATTTTGGTTGCACATAGATGTAAATGATGAACTCGCTTGTTGGAGGGCTATTTGTAGGTAACCATACAAATACAGACATGGAGAAAATGTTAAAAAAATAATATATGGATACTAGAAGAAAAATTTGTCTGTTTCACTAACTGCAAAGCATGTGATGCGAAGAAGAATAGCACGAAATCAAGACGTTGCAATATGAAAATTTCGGAAACCACTCAGATAGAGTTGTTCAACAAGTTCAAAGAAGAAAATCGTGAAATTCATGTCTCAATCAATGCTTTTGTTTAACAAAACCATGGTATGTAAAACCTATCACCATATGCGACACTTGTTGTTGACGTTATCATGTGGAATTTGAGTTATATTATGACACATTCCTTAATTTTGGTAGAACATCTTGGAAAGATTCACCTCCTTCTTCCACTATCTGTGATTTCATATCTCAAATTCTATGTGAAAGACAAAAGCGATGAACTATTTTATGAAAATAAATGCATTGGTGGTAAAAAATGCGATGATTGTGGAAATTTGACTAAATTTCAAAACAAATATCGTATTGATATAAATGATCAATCATTTCCCAACATGAAATTGAAATGGAAGAGATATGAATATATCCATACATCGATTCAAGGTGCAAATAGTGCTAAAAGAATTGAATTACGAGAAGAAGAAATTTTTGTGATAGAATTTTTGAGAAAGTTTGAGGCATAAATTTATAAATACACCAAGCATTCCCATAGAGTTCAATGGCAAGAATTGAAATTCAAAAACCCTGTGAAGTTTTTCCACCAGGGACTATTTTGTCAGTAATTGATTTTTTAGAAAACTACACATTTGTTCCACAAAAAGAAATTCAGAGTGAATACTATCATTCTGACCAAGTCTCTATGCTCGTTCGTATTCTATATAGACATGTTGAACTAAACATCAATCATATAGAAAGCACCAACTAAAATCAACATGTTATTAAAGAATATCACTTTTATATCTGTGACGATTGTACACATGATACATATTTTGTACAACATTATTTTGGAAATAATTATGTCTCCTTGAAAAGTCATGGAATAACATTCAATGAACATTGGATATGGTTAGATGGATGCACAACTCAATTCAAATTTGTATGATCATTCTTTTGGTTGTGTTATCTTCATAAGAAAACCTGCATTAAACATTTTTGGAATTTCTTTGAGACTGACCATGGAAAAGGAGAACATGACGATGCAAGGGCATGCATAAAATGAGAACTTCAAAGATATCAAATGAACCCCTCTGCAAGCTGACTTGTGGATGCTAAAGAATTTGTTCAATGGTGCATCGCTGCTCTAAGCCATGAGACTAACCGATCAAGGGAAGTGTGAAGGTACATTCAATTTAATTTTTAATCGATATCTAATTTGAAACATTGTACATTTATCACAATGATTATCTTTGATGGTATTTTGATATCATATTTACATTCTTTTTTGAATTTTCCATATAAAGGTTTTTTTGGCATATTGGGATCGAAGATGTAGATATATCAATTGGAAATGACGTTGAAACAATAAAAGGGACTCAAAAATTGCATTCAATTAAAACAAAGTTGTCTAGAAATGTGTGTGCATTGGATAAAAGAAAATATTCTTGTTTTTGTCATGTTTGCATAGACAACACAGAATCCAATGACGTTTGTGAAGATAAAATGTATGTAAAATATTGGAAACATACAGAGCTAAATACAAAGGGCAAAATGTCCGTTGCAGTGTTTGAAGAAATGCAATCAGAGGAGACTACAATATCATTCGATGGTGATCGAGTTTCCGATCTTGTTAGAGAATGTCACATTTGAATTGCTTTCAAATAATAAAGATCTAGAAATAAATTTAAATACATATGTTTGTAAAAAGTTTGTTTTATTGTGTAGGAAATGTTTTTATTGTAATTGCACCTACTGACAATGATGAAAATGTGAAGTATTATTTGATGCATTGCACTGAATGAAAAATGAAATTATTAGAAAACTATAATGATCATGGGTTTCCATATGAAAGAGGATCTATTATACTCGAAAGGTTATTTTTTTTCTAGACAAACTAATCAAAGTGGGGATTTTGTTTACTTTGAAGACTATGAACCTGATGTCATAAGTTGTCAATATAGTCACTTGGTTGTGCAACACGCATAAAGTTGATAGAGGTTCAATCAAAGAAAAAAATAAAAATTAAGAAATGGACAATGTCAAAATCTGATCATGAACGAATCATTGAAGATGGAATTCCATTGGAATTTTTTTGATTGAATTTCCCAACAATTTATTCTCTTTGGATTCATGTTTTAGAACTTCCAGAACTCAATTAAAAATTGAGCTGCCTTTTTATGTTATCTGTGCAAGTGTTTGCACATGTACAAATTGTTTTGGTATATGCACACTAGTATCAGCTGAAAATATCTTTTCTATACATGCATTGATGAAAAATGTTGCATGTATTGGATATATATATATTCTAGAATGAAATTAACTGTTCAACTAGTTCTACTATGTGCATTGATGAAAAATGTTTCACGTACTGAATATATATGTTCTAGAATGAAATTAACTGGAAGTAGTTTTTATATGTGCATTGATGAGAAATGTTGCATGTATTGGATATGCACATAGACTGAATGTGACCAGTTTTTCTCATGGGATTTTCTGGTAAAAAGCATCCACAATGTAAATAAATCATCCACAATATTTTTTTGTACGAAGATTCCTTTTAGACAAGAGACTCGTAGCACTTCTCTGACTTTTGGTGGGATTTGACCCACATCTCTATTCCTGATAGAATATAGTACAAAATTTGTCTTTCCAATGGTCGGATATGTTCTAACCAATTAACTAAAAGTAGCTTTTCTATGTGCATTGATGAAAAATGTTGCACATATTGGATATATATATGTTCTAGAATGAAATTAATTGTTCAAGTAGTTTTCCCATGTGCATTGATGAAAAATGTTTCACGTACTGAATATATATGTTCTAGAGTGCAATTAACTGAAAGTAGCTAAATTCTATTGACATTGATGAAAAATGTTGAAGTATTGGATATATATGTTCTAGAAAGCAATTAAATATTCAAATAGCTTTTCTATGTGCATTGATGAAAAGTGTTGCACATACTTGATATATATGTTCTAGAATGGAATTAACTCAAAGTAGCTTTTCTATACATTCATTAATGAAAAATGTTGCACGTACTGGATATATATACATTATAGATTGCATTTTTAAAATTTTATGATTGTTTTCAACACATCTAACAAGACCTAGAATCTTATGATTGTATATATATATATATATATATATATATATATATATTGTACTTCAATTGTTTTAACATATATATTCAAACATGTGTAAAATCATTTCTACATGTACATATATTCATGTGAATTTTTTTTTGTTTGGAAAATGACAAATTGAATTTTAAAAACAAAACATAATATCATAATCACATGCCAAATGTAGTTCAACCATCTAGAACTTGAGTTTTAAAAACTTTTTGATTACATCACAACATTACTTCACATGCCATGCCAATTTTAGTTCAATTATCCAATAAAAACATTTAACATTATGTCACATGCCAAATTTAGATCAACAACCCAAAAATTAAGTTTTAATTTAACGAAAAATTATAGATCACAACATTACTTCACATGCCAAATGTAGTTCAACCATCCAAAACTTAAGTAATAAAAACAAAACAAATTATAACATAACATTACTTCACATGCCAAATGTAGTTGAAAAGAAAAACATTAATATAGATCACAAAAAATTACTTCGCATGCCAAATGTAGTTCAACCATCCAAAACTTAAGTTTTAAAATCAAAACAAATTATAACACAACATTTCTTCACATGCCAAATGTAGTTCAACCATCCAAAACTTATGTTTTAAAAACAAAACAAATTATAAAAAAAATTACTTCACATGCCAAATGTAGTTCAACCATCCAAAACTTGATTTTTCAAAAGCAAAAGATTAATATAGATCACAACATTACTTCACATGCCAAATGTAATTCTTGACCATCCAAAACTTAAGTTTAAAAAAAAAAACAAATTATAACACAACATTACTTCACATGCCAAATTTAGTTCAACCATCCAAAACATAAGTTTTAAAAACATTATATATCACATTCACATGTACCAAATGTAGTTCACATAAAATATGCCCAAAATTTGTTGATCTCACAAGTATCAAGTATCAAGTTATATATGACTGCATCTAGGTAATATATAAAAAAGTAAATTTAAGACTAGAAATCTATTGAAAATATAATGTTGCACGTGTGCATGTGCATCATCCATCAAGTACAGATGGATGTAGTGTCTTTCCCAGCAAAGTCCCAATCCACGAGCTATCCTGCAAAGCACGGGGAACCTGTACATAATGTGTACAAACATTAAAATTTTATGTTTTAAAATTGAGTTAGAATATATATAACTTCATGTAAAAAAAAAAAAATATGAGAAAAAATCATTTAATACCTCATGATATTCCCTCTCCATTTGTTGCTCGTTTGCTACAGCTTCCCCCGTGGGAACATCCCCAATAGTAAATTGTACAATATACATGTACAGTTATATATATTAAAAAATTTCAAATGAAAATGCATATATATAAACTTATTTTCAATAATATTAAAAAAAATGTTAGAGAACTCGTTCAAATGGTTGAAATGGTGTGGATGTTTCTATCTCCATCGTTAAAGTCCGTGGAGAATAGAAATCCTCATTAGATCAAAAAATTTAAAAGTATAAAATAACTCAAGATCAATATCTCAATTTATAATAAAACTTTTAAACTTCAATTTATAAATTATAACTTAAAAACATATATATTTAAGTGAAAAATTGAATACTTCTGCAGGTGGATTTGGCACATCTCCTAAGAGAGGCTCCAAAAAAAAATCTCCAAAAACCTAAAATTCAAAAAATTTAAAATAACTCAAAATCTCGAGATCTCATTTTATAATAAAACTTTTAAGATTAAATTTATAACTTGTAACTTAAAAAAGTATATATATTTAATTGAAAAATTAAATACTTGTGCTGTCAAATTTGGAACATCTCGTAAGGGTGGTTCAAAAAGAAAATCTCCAAAAACCTAAAATTCAAAAGATTTAAAATAACTCAAGATATAGATATATCTCATCTTTTAATGGAACTTTTTGAGGTCAAATATATAACTTAAAAACATAAATTTTAACAGTGAAAAATAGTCCATACATGTTGTTGTGGATCTGACACATCTCTTAAGGAAGTAGAAGGTACATCTCCCAAGGAAGAAGAAGGTACTTCCATCCCAAAAACATCGGATGGAATCGGAATTTGTTAAAACATTTTATTATATATATACTGTACATGTGTGCACAATTATTTATTTTAAAAATATCACTTAAAAAACACCAACATTTTCGAACATATCTTGATAATGAGACCCATATTGATTGTTTGAACCAGAGGCTTCGAACGTGATATTAACATTTTCGTCATTCATCAAGCGTGACAATTGCAAATGGTGTTAACATATAACGATACATTTTTTTTAGATTAATGTATACAAATAAATGTATGTATATATGTATTTATTACAAATTGTATGCATGTGTTAAAATAATTGAACCCTAACCATTAACACATACCATTCCCATTCCCTCTTCCTCATGAACAATTAGGTCATGCTAACCATTGCGACAATTCTTTGCATATGTTTTGAACTCTTCAACACTCATGTTGCCAATATTTTCATCTATACAATAAACAAAATTAGTGCGTGCATTCTCATGTGCTCTTTATCGATTCAGAAAAACATTGACTCCACCCAATCCACTGTGAACATTGTCGATGATGGCATCTCTTGCTTCTCGACTAATTTGAGAAGTGGCTTCCATCTCTGACCGCAAAGTTTCAACACGAAATGGTCGAAAAACCAATGGTGGCTCAGGACGAGGCAACTCAGCATCATGCCTAGCGCCCTTATGGTCACACAATCGCACTTTCCCAAGACCAAAAAATTCAAAAGGAATATCATTTTACTTGGGTTTCATTTGAAAAAGTAATTATGCATAAAATAATTTTAAAAAATAAAGAGGAAACTTGTCGTTCCATGGGAGTCTTCAATAGGCCGCAAGGTGTCTATCATACAAATAGTGAGCTATATCAGGGTACTTGAAATATTGCACCTTCAACATCTTTATTTTCGGCCCTTCTTTGAAATTAAACATAGATTTTTCCATTTTTTTTGTAACTCTTTCTTTAACAACCTCCCATTTATCGGGACCCATCACTATTTCCTTTTTTTTTCTCATGACTTCCACAAAAGTATTAGTGGTTGGCCCAAGCTTTCAGTACACGTCTACTAGTTGGCCTAAAAAGTGTGTAACTATTTCCAAGCTTTGTCGACTCTCATTAGGTAGAGTCAAAGCCACGAGATCTCCCTGCAATTTTGCATGTAGATGTTGACACCTTTCTAAGGTGCATTTATGCATGTTTACTTTCCAAGGTATATTGAAAATGTCAACCGGATAAGTCGTGGTGGGTGGGCAACCTTCTTCTTGAATTAAGCATTCTTCCCTACATCTTTTTTTACCAACATTTGGAGCATTTTCAGCCTCTGCATCAATATATAAAGTTTTTTATATTAGAAAAAACACATGTCAACAAATTCATACAAATTGAATGAAAAAAATATTCAAATTGATGGCCACCTTGATGTGGTTGACTAACATCTTTCTCACCCTAAGACAGTTGAGAACCAAAATGACCCTGCTGAGAACCAACATGACCATTTGTTGATTCGCCTGGGGAATAAATATCACCACATTCACGCAACCTGCTAGCACTTATTGATGGCCCTCTAAGGGGATTTGAACCACCACCAACCTCTCGAGACGAGAGATAAGCTTCATAAAAAAATATGAATTTATAATCAATTGAAAAATACATTCATACATATAAATACATGTACATATTCATTGATTAAATTGTGTGAACCATACCACGACTGGGTGAACCATGGGCATGCTCCATTGATGGAGTAGAGACCCTTCTCTTCTTAGCTCCTAAAAAATAAGACCAAACTTATGCCAACTAATTTCTTTAACTCACAAAGTTAGATAAATCATTCCATATGTACACACATGTATGTATATGTATGGAGATTTAATATTATATTTAAATACCATGAACATCCCTCGATCCCTGATCCCCTTCTCTCATACAGATATGGGATTCTGTTGATATTTTTCGTTCATCCTCCATGATATATATATCTACGGTGGAAATTTATAGTTATTTTTTTAAATGACTAATTTAAAATAAATTTCATAAAATTAATGTAATTTAGTGTGCACAAATTATGTAAAAAACAACTTTCAAAGCACTAATTAATGTGTGAAACTCAATTTGAGCAAAAAAAATTATAAAAAGGTTAAGTTCACCAAATTGCGCTTTACATTGTGGGAGCACACTTGATATAAAATTGAAAAAAACACATTGTCATTAAAAAATAAGTGAAACTCCATTTAAACAAACATTTGTTGAAGTGCCCACATTTTAATTTTATAAAAATGTGAAGTTCACCACCTGTTGCAAATGTGAAGTTCACCAAGTTGCGCTTTACATGGTGTGGTGGGAGCACACTTGGTATAAAATTGAAAAAAGCACATGGTCATTAAAAAATACGCATTTATAAGTACAAAACACACACATATCCAAGATATGTTACATTTTCGATCAATAAATTTTAAAGGAGAGCATCTCAACACTAATTCATCTTTGAGAGATGAATCTTGAATTTTTTAAGAAGAGCGTCTCAAAACTAATTCATCTTTGAGAGATAAATCTTGAATTTTTGAAGAAAAACATCTCAAAACTAATTCATCTTTGAAAGATCAATCTTGCACTGGCATTGCCCCGTATAATTCTAATTTATCTATTAATTCTTTGATAGATCAATCCTGAATTGGAATTTTCCCACGCAATAGATCAGTAGACATCTTGTTCACATTTGTACAATGTCTTATACTAAAAAATTGAAATTGGCTAACAATATTGTTTGCTATTCCATGCAGTTCTTTTAGCCTCTCTTTCTGAATTTGGTACACGGCATTCATCTGGTTGCATACAAGTTTAGAATTTTTGAAAACTACAATTCCATTTGATCCATATTCCATAGTTGTTCCCAAACATTCTATCAATCCAATATAATATGCCTCGTTGTTTGTTTTTCTTCCCAGTATATTCATTTTCCTTTGGACGACTTTGCTAGTCGCAATATTGGAAAGCACATATGTAATCACTGCTTTCCCTGGAATGGGATAGCAAGAAACATCTATGCATAATTTCCATTTTTCAACCATATTTAGTGGTTTTTTTATCCCTGAAAAAAAGAATTCAATAAAAATATATATTAAATTGACATTTATTGAAAATGTATGGAGAAATGACACATGTGCATGAGATAAATGAAATGTGCATGGTTTGTCTTAAAGTTTGACTTAAAAATTTTATGGTAGAATTCACATCTAGAATTAATGGGAGGAAGCCTTTAGTTTGTGGGAGAATTGAATTTTATGCACCTGCTAAAACAACTAGTTATGTCAAAAGTCACACCTTTATGAGTTTGTGGGAGAAATGAAATAGAAATGACACATGCCTTAAATTTTGCCTAAAATTTTATGGGAGAAGGGAGAAATTACACATGTATAAGGTTTGCCTTAGAGTGGTAGTGGTTTATGGATATGAAAATGAAGAAATTATTGTTGGTGTTGGGATATGAACAGAATTCAACCCTTTTTCCACATAAATCATCAACCCAGGGGCTTTAGTTATTTCAAGACTAACGACAAAGTATATGCAGATACAAGCACATGGTCTGCTATAGATCACAGGTCTAGTCTATAACATAATTATCACTATAATGACAATGAAATGAACTGTAGAAATAAAAGGCATCCACAACAATTAAAGAATCACACCAAACTCAACACTGCAACGAAAAGAAAGAAGAAGGTAGCACTTGATCACAAGTTTGGGCCCAAATCTTGGATCAGGGCTACGAAAACTCAAATATTATAGGAGAAAAAATGAGTTGTTGTATATTCAATTAATGATAAAAATATTAATTACAGTCTGTGTATCCAAAAAGGGTCCCCTGATTCACAGCTTGTAGGCCTCTTTATACAATAGTCCTGAAACCCCCAATTCCTAGCAAGAAACTGTAAGAAAGCCTAAGATAGTGCTGACACACCCATGGCTATCACACTATAGCAGCAAATAAGGAAGCTGCTGGAAATGATGGGTTGTGCCTTGACTTGCGGCCGCAACACTCCCATTGTAGCCAAATCTGAAGAAATATCAAAGTTAATATGTGAAAAGGTAAAACCTCCATGACAAATAAATCATTAATCAAATATCTCATAAAATATAGGAAGAAGGGTTTTAACTGATGCTTTTAAGATAAATAATGGCACAAAGAGATAGAAATATAGGGTAAAAATGGGAGAGGAAAGTATACAAATCTGGTACCCAACATCTCCCCCCAACTTGTCTATCTTCATGTCCTCATGCATCTCGTCATCTCCTCAAATCCAGATTGGAATGATTGTGATCGACATGAAGCTGTGTGAGGTCATATTCTGCAGCAATTTCTTCTCTTGGTGGCTTATATCCTTCTTTCAAGACAACGTCTTTCCACCAGTCAGGTTCAACGTTATAAGCAGGAGTATACTGCGCAGCTGGTAGCTATAAAAGGGGAAATTGAAATCTCGATCCCATCCATCTAACCCCACAGGTATGAATGCATGCCACATAACACGACATTCTCTCTAAGGCACGTGCAAATTTAGGTGCCCCAATTAGTTCTCTTTCCCTGACGGCTAAAGAAGACAAAATCGATATTTTCTAACAATTTTCCAGTGCTTCCTTGTGAAATGTCATAATCTGGCTGACACACAAGTCAGCACACCATTTATAAGTTGCCGACATGTGTTATTTATGGCCCTCAATATGTAGAAAGGTATAATGCTTGTTATAAATGTTCGAGGACTGACCATGCTCTCTTCTCACCATTAATTGCTTCCCGGCTTGATTTTCTTCAAATGTATCCCAGGCCTTTCCCCATTTAATATGATTGATGGTATAGGAGGTGAAATCCCTTAAGTGGATGTCCCCCATGAATGTATGGGGTTAAAGGATTGATCATGCTTTAAATAATACCCATGCATGTAGATCTTGCACATTAAGTGTTGTCCTATAACATCATGAATTTTTAAAATACGGAGAAATTGAATGGGGTCCTCAATTTTGTACCAAATATCCTTATATATAATTTCAAAACAAAAGAAAAGAAATTTTTCATGAAGGAATAAGGCATAGCTATGTGCAGGAGTTCTGCATACCATTACCTGCTATGCTAGGGAGAACATCTTCTCCTTATCTACCTTTAGCAACTAAACTTGTTTTTCCAGCTCTTCTATCCTAGCCTTCTGTTTCGCCTGCTTCATCCATGCCTTGTATAAATGATCTATGTACCCTGTAATGACTCCAGCAGCATGTTCTCGAACACTAGCTATTTCTTTCTTGTGGTCGCTCACCGCAGACTGCCACTTTTGAATTTCAGCGGCCAATAAAAATTCTCGACCTTCAAACAACTCTTCCATTGGGCTGGTCTAGGTAGCTGCAGTGGAGACTTAAATATTTGGCTTTATTTCCCTCCATTTGTAGACTTTTACCTTCCTTTTTAAACGTGAAACTTGCTTCTTCAAATCCTAAATCTCTCTTTTCAGTCTCATGGTTTCACTAAACTGCAGTTGATACCTCTTTTTGAGAGGTAACCTTCTTTTCTCACACTGTTCAAGCCATTCTTGTTTAACGGTGAATTCATGTTCTGGACCTATGACAGGCTCAGAAGGTGGCGGAATGCTATCGGCACCCTCTACAGATTCTTTTGTCAAGCCCTCCTGGTCGGCCCCCCTATCCACAGGGCCTTCTTCTCCTACATTTCTTCTGGAAACTCCTTCTGTTTGGTTGGCAATTTCATTGACCCCTCTACGTGCTTATGTTTCTACAGGAACTCTCTCTTCCTGGTGAACCTTCAATTGTTCCATTTCAGTAATCTTTGGGCCAATATTGGCTGTGAAAACAAATTTTAGTACCGGGGGAACATCCACTTATTCCATTAACCGTTTGGGCGAGTGAAATCCCCTCGCCCCTTTGGGCATCAGGGATTGGAACGGAGAACAGGGAACAGACCCATCATCATCATTTTTGGTTTGGACTGGGACTTCATGCATTATTACCTCAACCGGATTTGATGCTAGTTCTTGTGGAGCAGCATCGATTCCGTGGCTCAATTCCCTTCTTTCCTCTTGCCCTTTTCTTACCACTTTTTCTTCATGGGTCGATACTCATTCTTGTGGAACAGTATCGACCGCCCGACTCATTCCTTCTTTAGCCTCCTTTCACTCGGGAATCACCTTTTTTTTCACAGTTGGTACCAATTCTTGAGGTCCAGCATCGATTTCGCGGGTTGAATCCTCCTGTTCTAGCTGAATTGGGGTGGTTCTTGTGTAAAACCCCCGCCTGTATCAACCTCCATATCTGTCTGGGCAGGTGATGTTGTTTCTTGCGAAGCAACATCACTTTCCATTCCTCTATCCACAATTCCAATCCTTTGCTCTTCATTGACGAAGGTTGACGACTGTATAAAAATATTGATTTCCTGCACAATGTCCATAATTCCTTTCTCTGTAGGTTCTTCAAGCGAGGCTGGTTCTTATGTGGCAGCCTTGTCTATGTCGTCGACTACTTCCTCCATATTCATCTCTTCTTCCTCTGGTTCTTCCTGATCAATTTCAGTTTCCATTTCCTCGGGTTCCTCTTGGTTAATTTTTGTTTCCATTTCCTCGGGTTCCTCTTGATCAATTTCCTCTGAAGGTTCTTCTTCCACCTGACCAGCCGGAGAGGCTGGTTCTTCTTCTCTAGCAGCAATCATAGCTGCTACCGCTTCTCCTGAGGATCTGCAGAGTTCCACCCGAGAAACCCGAAACCTACCTATTGCACACATGACCAATAATCGCACCAATCCATGGTTAGAAAGTATTTCCATCATTCGGCAAGAGCACCGAGAAGAATGTGCCATATGTTGCAGTTGGTTCAATAGGAAAAATGGCATATTTAGGGCATGCACCTGATTTTGTGTAAATCAGAGGTGTGCTATAATTTTAAAGTGATACTTGAACAGAGTTGAGGCTCGACCCTCATAGGTAATTTATTTTATTACGAAACCTACAACTTCGTTCCAAGGATACGACATAGTTTTGCGCTCATATCCTCTGCCCAATTGAACAAAGATTTCTCCTGCCTATAGGAACAATTCAGGAAATTCTGGGAGAGAAATTTTTCGAGCAAACCATTTCTACCCTTGCTGTCTCAGCTCGCTAACCTCTGCAATTACTTCCTCTGTGACAAAAACTTCTAGACCTCTAACCCACGAATGATTCTCCTCTAAATTGAGTGGGAATTCCATTGTGATACCTCCATCAAATCCCTGCATTCTGTCAAAGTAGATATCCCATCCTGCGTCGAAAAAAACTTGACAAACCTCTGGATTGTTGCGAATTGAAACTGTGTTTTAAGGCTCATGCCGCACAACCATCCCACCCATACTGTGGAGACTTATAGCAGTACTTTCTATAGCAGCAGACCATTGGGCAAGGTGGTGGGTACCAAATTTGGAGGAACAACATAGTGAAAATGGAAAGGTGGTAACGGTAAATACGGTTGGTAACTCTCAAAAATTGAGAAAAATAATGAAATAATACGGTAAGTGTGGTAAAAGAAAAATAATAATTGTTCGTACAGGGTGGATGAGACATATTACGAATCCCAATATGATTTAATGATGATACCACATATTGATGGGAATCGTATGAGCAGAATGTCACACTTAACTTATGAGGAAATTATTACACCGTCCTTGGCATGACGACACCCGCCCCCCCAACTCAAATTTTTTTCATTTACAGTATTAAAATCTTCACATGGGATATTTAATTAAATCAGTAAAAGTCACGTGGAGGCGTACCTGATGGCCTACCTGGATGATGTGATGGTTGGTAGGATGACAACGCAGTAATGATGTGTATGGTGTAACAACATCGGTATAACAGCATTGATGTAACAACATCGGTGTAACAGCATCCAGTGTAATAGCAGTTGAGTAACAACATCATAGTAACAAGATCTGGTGTAACAACATCAGTGTAACAACATCGATGCAACAACATCGGTGTAACAACATCAATGTAATAGCATCAGTGTAACAACATCAGTGTAACAACATCGAAGTAATAGCATTGGTGTAACAACAGTGGACTAACAGCATCGGAGTAACAGCATCCAGTGCAATAACATCAGAGTAGCATCAACTGAGTAACAACAATACGAGTAGCGGCAACCGATTAACAACAACCTGACTAGCAGCAACTGAGTAATAGCAAAAATGTAATAGCATCAGAGTACAACATTTGGTGTAACAACATCGGATTAGCAGAAAAAGAGTAACAAAAACATGAGTAGTAGCAACCGAGTAACAAGAACATGAGTAGCAGCCACCAAGTAACAACAACATGAGTAGCAGCAACCGAGTAACAACAACTTGAGTAGCAGCAACCGAGTAACAACAACATTGTAACAACATCATAGTACAACATCCGGTGTAACAGCATCGGAGTAGAAGCAGTCGAGTAACAGCAACATGAGTAGCAACACCCGAGTAACAACATCATGAGTAGCAGCAATCGAGTAACAACAACATGAGTAATAGCATTCGGTGTAGAAGCATCAAGAAAATTTCTTGATTTCCACTCCTTAGTCGTAGCTCCTGCAAAAAGACAATAAAATAGAACAGAATTATTTTTATATATATATATATATACAACTAGGATGCAGAGGAAGGATTCTCTACATTGATAACCTTCAAACCAGATTTCTCAAAGAGTTATTTGATAAAAGCATCCTTAGAGGTTGGTTTGCGGTATAGTATCAGGCGATGTCCATTGAATATAAAGGTAGTACGTGTATTGTCAATTGTGACTAGCCTGACTATTCCATTATCAAATACATCGTCCACCTCATAAGGTCCCATCCAACGAGTGCGAAGCTTTCCCTTGAAATCCTTAAAACGAGAGTCATAAAGTAGTGCCCAATCTCCATTTTGAAACACCTTATTTTTAATAAACTTATCGTGCCATTTCGTTCTTTGCTGCTGGATAGCAGTAGTTCGTTGTACAACCATTGAACGTATTTCATCAAGTTCATTAAGCTCAACCAATCAGTGTTTCTGGGTGTCTGATATATCTAAACCAACTTCCAAAGCTGTTCTTAGTGTGCTTATTTCAATTTCTATTGGAAACAATGGGGATTTCCCATAAACCAAATCGAATGGTGAAAACCTGGTTGTATTCCAGCATGCTATTTTGCACGCCCATAGAGCCTTTGGAAGTTTCTGAGCCCAATCCTGATGATGGTATGCCACAGTTTTTGTCAAAATATTTTCTAATGTATTATTTGTGCTTTCCACTTGTCCATTCGCCTGGGATGGTATGGAGATGTCACTCTGTGCTTGACCCCATATTTTTTCATGAGCTTTGCTAGCTTGTGTGATGTGAATTGTGCTCCTCCATCTGAAACAACCTCTCTTGGAGTACCGTATCAAGCAAAAATTTCTTCAAATATAAAATTTTAGACTACCTATTGTGTTGCTTTTGCAATAGCTTTGGCTTCCACCCACTTAGTCACGTAATCAGTACAGACCAAGATGTGGACTTTCTACTGGTAGGGTGGGTTAAAGGGTCCAACGAAGTCAATAGCCCATTTCTCGAAAGGCTCGAGGACTAGCTGTGCTTACAAAGGAATTTCATCAGCTCTACCGGGCTGCCCCATATGTTGGCAACTATCACACCTCCTAACATAATTCTGAGCATCACGAAAAATGGAAGGCCAGTAATATCCCATTTGTAGCACCTTGTGGCCTATTCTTTTTTCCACAAAATACCCTCCACAAGGGCAATCATGGGCATCTTTCAATACTTCATAAATATCATCTTCAGACACACAGTGTCGGATATGCTTATCTGCTCCTATATGAAAAAGGTACCTTGCCATCCAATAATATCGGGCACTATGATGAATAATATTTCGTTGTTCCCTATATGAAAAATGAGGAGGCACTTTCCCTATAGCAAGATAGTTAGCAATATCTACATACCACGGAGGTTTAGTAGAAACTGCAAAGATGTTCATCAAGAAAACTGTCTTCTATTGGTGTGCATTCATCATTTTTATCTATTCTAGATAGGAAATCAACTACTACATTATCTTTTCCTGGCTTATCTACTATTGTAATATCAAATTCTTGAAGCAATAGTAACCATCTCGTAATACGGCCAGGAGTAATAGGTTTATTCATAAAATACCTGATTGTTGCATGATTAGTATGGACAATAATAGAGTACCCTGTGATGTAGTGTTGGAACTTATTGATAGCGTAAATGACAGCTAATAATTCTTTTTTTGTCACCGTATAGTTTAATTCAACGAGAATTAAATTCTTGCTGATGTAATAAATTTCATACGGTGTTTTGTCTACCTGTTGTCCTAAAAAAACCCCTACTGCTATCTGAGAAGCATCAGTATGTATTTGAAATGGTAATTCCCAATTAGGTCCTCAGAGGATTAGAGTCGCGAACAACAGCCCCTTAATTTTCGTGAAGGTTGTCTCACAATCTTCAATCCACAAAAATTCAGCATCTTTTGTTAGCAATTGAAATAGTGGATGTGCTATTTTAGAAAAATTTTCTATAAAGTGCCTGTAATAACCAGCATAACCAATAAAGATACGTACCTGTGTGGGTGTTTTGGGTACCGAGAAATTTAATATTACCTCTACTTTAGCCAGATCAAATTGAATTCCACCGATTGAGAGAAAATGTCCCAATACTACTCCTTCTTCCCTCATTATATGGCATTTTACTATACTCAACAATACATGGGTTTGTTTACATCTTCTGAGTACCTTCTCCAAATTTTCCAATCCTTCCTCAAATGAGTTCCCATATGGAGTAGAATCATCCATATATATTTTGACACTGTCATCGACCAAATCAGAAAAAATCCCCAAAATTTACCTCTAGAAGGTAGCAGGAGCATTACACAGGCCGAATGGAAGGACCCTATATGCAAAGGTTCCCCACATGCATGTGAAAGTTGTCTTGTCCTGGTCTTCCGGGGCTATCTTACAGTTAAATAACAGGAAATTTATATTTGTTGATTTACATTTTTATGATTACGGAATGATTAATAACCTGTTGGTAAAGATTATATTTATATTTTATCCTCAGAGAAGGGTCCTCTCTTTAGTATGAGGGAAAGTAGGTTATAGAATATAACTCGAAAATACACCAAAAGAATATACAACAGAAACCTGTAATAAGTTAAAAAACTATTAGTTTAGTCCAGAGTGTAAGCCCTGGACAGAACAGGTCGTTTCCATGTCACTACTCTATGTTATACATGGACAAGAGTTACCGACGTAACTCAGAAGGCAAGATGTTCCAGACATCTCTACACATTATTTAACTGGAGCATAGGAAATACACTAACATAAAAGTAGAATAAGGTAAACCACAAAAAATCCCTCTTAAATTTTATGTTAAATTCCTTCTGAGGGGTAAATATATATGTCTATAAACATATTACCAAAGACATATGTAAAAAAATCATATGGTCAAGAGTACAAGTCCTAGGAAGACTGAGAAGATATACATAATTTATATTATTTAAAAAACAGTAAAACCACACCATGCGGGAAGATGAATAAAATGCTGGAAACCAACAATAATCAAACTCTATAATGTACTTACAGAAACCTAAAAATGCAATAGATACCTAACATAAATTCAGAGATTCAAAGTATGTAGTTGTATATGACCAAAGGAGAGAATTTACATTAAAAACAAATAGGCTTTTTGCCAAAAGTAAGGTGACAGTCTGAGTCTCTTCACAAAAGAACAAAAATATATACAATTAAGAACCCTGTTGGGTCAAGAAAATACATTCACTGGATGGACCCAAGAAGTCTATGCTTATAGCCAAGATTAAGAGTCGGAAATGAGCGGGATTTAAATAATAGCTCAACCATTTAAACTAGGGCAAGGTCCATTGTATATACACTTCCAAGATAAATCTCAGAACCGAGCTAAAATATATAAATAAAATAAGGTAGATGCTATGAGAGCTTGGAACAAATTTCCAGAGAGCAATATGGGAGAGATCTTGCAAATAAGTTCAACCGCCGAGATCAAGAGTCCATGTACTTGTGACTACATAGGAATCCAACATTACATTGTTGGTATGGAAAACAATTTTGCAAAGAATTTCTATGGCAAGAATCTAAGGCCATACCTGCATGAGCATGAGAACTGTGTTAGAATATAAATAATAGCCAAACCTCGAACCGGGGAAGAAACCCATAAAGATTAATAGTGGGATAATGGCTCATTATGTATGTTACCTTCTCCATGAAGCCTGAGCAGAACCCGCAACGCAACACTGCGTGGAAAAAACCCAAAGCTCAGTTACAATCATAAAACACAGTAATGAAAGAGTAAAAACCCAATAATCCTAACATATGCAGTGGGAATTGATGTTAAAATTACCTGGAGATGTTTAAGTCGAGGAGGTAGAAGTAGACTTCGGCAAAAAAAAATGTTGGAAGTCACATTAACGGCTTCTAACAATCGTTGAACTGCCAAAAGCAAAGAAAATACCGAAATTCATGCTTGAATTGCTACCAGTGAACATGGTGAAAATATTGAGAAGTAAGCAAACAATAATTATCAGAACCTAAAATTTCAGAACTAAGTGAAGAATAAACAGCCCTGTCACCTCACATCAGACCCCGAGTGGAGAATGGACATTATACTTGGTATTAGGGCAGCTGTAATACAAGTTTGCAATGGGAAACCAGGAAACTGTAGCAATGGCGGTGGGGAGGTTGCAAAGTAGGCACCTCCAGCCTCGCGAGAGAAAAATGAACAAAGAAGTTAGGGTTGGAAGGGTGGTCAATACCCTCACCCGTTGTCCAACAATCCCAGCCATGGATTTCACACTACAGATCAAAGGGGCGAGGGGTTGACAAGTGTCAGAGGAGTGTAATGAAATCCATGCGGAGTAGATTCCCATAGTACACGGTATAATTCCCAATATTAAGCCTTTTAATACCTGTCAGAGGTAGGATGCATATATTCAATCAAATAATAACGTTTTTACAGTAAAGAGCTCAACTCATAAACCCGAAAGATCAAAGCTATCAGACCCATAACCCATTGGATTGTGAAATGGATTAAGATCATAGTTTAAGTTATTTAGACTATAAGTTAAATGATGAAGCTTCATATGGTCCTCATGAATAGGATGAAAGCATATGCATAGTTATTTTTATAATCATTTGAATTTATAAGGCATAGACATCGGTAAAGCCTAATCACTATAAACCTTCGAATTATATTGTGTAAATAAATGTAAATAATAGTCATGATTGTATTATATTTGTTTATCTTAACATGTCTTAGTGTGAGAAATTATTAAGATATTATGGTTAAGGTAAATAAAATAATATTTTTTTACTGTTATGTATAACGATGTTACAAGTGGTATCAGAGCAGCATTCATACACTAGGACCCAAATGGGTTGCCTAAATAATAATCGCAGTATGTAAAATTCTGCATAGAAAGTAGAAAATGAGAAGGGGGTCAACGCATCAAGAACCCTAGAATATAGGGGAACCTACACCCAAAACCAATCTAGAAATGAATCTGGAAATGTGGATACAACGGAGTATAGATAAGCACTAGTAGTCTAGTAGATTGCTGGAGGAACAACAACATCAAACAAGTATATTGTTGAGCATAGTGAAAAATATACATGAAGATATGGTCAGGGTAAGGAGTGACAATGAAATATTGATGCAAGAACAAGAGAGGATACTCAAAAGCCTTTCCGACAAGCAGAGTCAAGGAATGGTACAACCTAGTCCTGAGAGGGACACTAAGGGATAAAATGAAAGACAACGAAAAACTAATGAAAAAACTGATGACATACTAGAAGGGTCATTCAAAATGAAACAATAAGAACAAAAATTATTATGAATCTGAATCTGGTAATGCGTCCAATCAACAAGAAATAAAGAAACAAAAAGTGGAACTACAGGGTGAGTTTCCCAAAATCAAACCACCTAATTTTGATGGGGAAGCTGAAGAAGTGGCCGAGGCTTGGTTAATTAATATGAACAAGTAATTTTAGGTTTATGAATATATTTTTCACCTCAAAGATCGTTTGGCCATTTATCAGTTGAGGGAGAAAGTTAACCTGTGGTGCGAGGAAGTTAAAAATGTACGAATTGTCGAAGACCAGAACATGACATGGGATGAATTCCAACAATATTTCAAGGATAAATATTTAACAAAAAATTTCTATGATGAAAAGTCTTAGGAATTTCATGATTTAAGACTGGGACATATGACAATGGATGAATTCATAACCAAGTTCACGTCATTATTAAGATCCGTGCCTTACCTAAAAGATGAGAAAGCTAAAGTTCAACGGTTCTTGAGTAGTCTACCTACTCACATGAACGAATGAATCGAATTTGTGAATCCAAGGACAATGGATGAGGAAATTCGAAAAAGCATGGATGTGCTACCAATAGTCCAAGGAGAAAGGAGAATTAGGCAGAAACTGGCCGTTAAAGAAAGGATAGAAAAATAATTCAAATTATAGAAATACCAGGTCAAGTATCTTTAAGAATTCTACAAGAAATTCAGTAAGTAAGCAGTTTGGAAGAAATCATCAGAGAACAAAATGGCCTACAGAAGAACGACCCACAGAGGCTTCTAGTAAGCTAGAACATGGACAAACTCAGAAACCTCCCCTATAATACTGGGGCTGTGGCGAGGCCCACTATTACAAGAACTGCCCTCAATGGGGAATAAATGAAACAACAAGCAACCTGCAAGAAGCTTCTATGGTGGGGGATGTGGCCCGAAACATACTCAGAATTAATGTAGCTTTAGAATACCGACAAGAAGACTACCATCCAACAATGATAGAATTATAAGGTAAGTTATTCTCACAAAATGTTTCTATTTTGGTTGACCTGGATTGCAGTTTAAGTCATCTGAACCCTCGAATAGTAGAAAATTGTAATTTACAAAGTCAGAAATTCAAAAAACCTTGGTTAGTAAAACTAGCTACTAGTGCAAGGAGAAGAGTTTGTGTCGAGGTTCCAAACTATTCTTTGGAAATTGGAGAACAACACTTAAATGTAGAATTGAATATTCTACCTTTGGGATCCTATGAAATACTATTGGGCATGGACTGGTTAGAAAGGTACTGGTCCCTGGTGGATTGTAAGGAAAATATTATATATTTTAGAGTGTATGATGGTACACACCAATAATTACAAGGAATTAAGAAACCTTTACAATTATATCCCATCACAGCATGTTAGTTGAGTAAGTGCATCAGAAAAGGATGCCAGATTTATGCCATTCAAGTGGGATTTCCTAACTCTAAGGAAAATACCCCTATGCTAGAGAATATAACCGTGGTACAGGATTTCATGGATGTATTTCCAGAAAATGTACCAATTTTACCCCCAAAGAGAGACATTTATTTCACTATTGAAATAATGTCGGGTACAATACCAGTTTCAAGACCGCCATAGTGGATGAGTGTACTCAAGTTAAAAAAAATCAAAATGAAACTACAAGAACTATTGGATAAGGGATATATCCGACCAAGTGTCCCCTTAGGGAGCACCGGTGATGTTCATAAAGAAGAAGGATGAAACCATGCTAATGTGCATGGATTACAGGAAGCTCAATAAATTGACAGTAAAAAATAAATATCTACTGCCACGCATAGATGATCTATTCGATCAAGTGAAGGGAGCGACTGCATTTTCAAAAATAGACTTAAGATATGGATATCACCAGATCCATATCAAATATAAGGATATTTACAAGAAATATTTTCGCACCCGATAGGGGAATTATGAGTTTGTGGTATTACTGTGGTTTAAGCAATGCACCAACAACCTTCATTAGTCTGATGCATGGCATATTTCACCCTTTTCTAAAAAAATTTATTCTTATATTTATTGACAACATTTTGATTTATTCAAGAAATATGGAAGAACACAAGGATCACTTAAGGCTAGTGATGGATATGTTTAGGAGACATCAGCTGTATGCCAAGCTCGAAAAATGTGATTTTTTTCAAAGAAAAAATACAATACTTAGGCCATGTTATTTTCGCTGAAGGTATAACAGTGGATCTTGAGAAAATAAAAACTATTATGGAATGGAGAGTACCCTTGAACATAATATATATCTGTTTTTTTATGGGATTGGATGGATATTATACACGTTTCATAGAAGGATTCTCAAAAATTTATTTTCCTATCACATCGTTGCATAGGAAGGGAAAAGTGTTCAGATGGACTCGTGAATGTCAGACTAGTTTTGAATTGTTAAAACACTTGTTGACTACTGCTGTGGTATTGAGGGTAGTTGACCCCAACAAGGAATTTGAAGTATGCATCAATGCCTGTAAGAAAGGAGTAGGAGAAATTTTATCCCTAGAGGGGAGGGTTGTTGTCTATGAGTCAATAAAGTTAAATTAGAATGAACAATGGTATTTATATTATTATTTAGAGCTGAAATAAGTAGTGCATGCACTCAGAGTGTGGAGGCACTACTTTTTGGGAAATAGATTTGTGTTGAAGATAGATCACAGTATTTTAACCAACCATTTTTGTTGGGTATGTGTTATATTCTTTCCACGACTAGTCACGCGTGGAGCGGCGATGGCCCCCCCTGGACGTTCCACTGGGCACATCAGGGGGTCACAGGGGGTGCAACAACCCCCCTTGTTCGGGGTCCAGGGCAGCGACCTGGGAAAAGAAAAATTTGGACTCTATTTTTCGGTGGGCGGACTCGCCCATGGTTTTGTGCATGGGTTTGCACATGGTTTTGGGGCATGATGGTTTTTAGCCCTTGGTACTTTGTAGATCTGGTCAAGGGAACTACGATTATGTTATAATCCAAGGTTAATGGATTTGGGTTTATGTATGCTTTGGCATGTATATATATGTGTTGTAACACTAAAAAGAATATAATAAAAAATCAAGCTGGTCGTCCCGATTTGGGATCCAGGGGAAAATCTCTGTGTATATATGTTTTATGTTTTATGCTCTCACTATTGTTTATTTTTTGTTTTTAAGATTCGTTTGCAGTTAATTTCTGTACAAGGTTAAAACCTACATTCGGTATCAGAGCAGTTTCAGCTTCAAGGGGATGCCTTTGCTGTTGAGGGGTTTTTTGCTCGAGCCTGTGGTAGACCCTATTGAGGGGGAGATCTGCAGGATCGATTCTTGCGGTGAAAGAAGATGGCAAGAAGTGGAAAGATAGAGATTGAGAAATTTAATGGTCGGAGTTTAGAGTTGTGGAAGCTCAAGATGGAGGATCTGCTGGTGGATAAAGATGAGTGGATCATGGTAGATCCATGTAATAAACCAATGAAAATGTCAGATGAAGACTGGAAAAAGTTGGATTGGAAGGAAAAGAGCACAATACAGTTGTGTGTCTCAGATTGGTATTGTTGAATGTGTCTGGGGAAGCTACGGTGAAGAATTTGTGGGAAAAATTTGGTACTTTGTACTAATCTAAGTCTCTGGTGAATAAATGTTTCCTGTGTAAAAAGTTGTATAACCTAAGGATGAAGGATGGAGACTCGATGAAAGAGCATTTGAACACCTTCAATACTATGGTAAGTCAATTTTCATCTGTTGATATTAAAATCTCAATTGAAGATAAGTGCATCAGTTTTTTATGTTCTCTACCAGACTCATGGGAGAGTCTGGTTATTGCAACAGGTAGCAATATGACTACCTTGAATTTTTATGACATTGTCTCAACCTTGCTATCGGAGGAAATGATATGGAGAAATATGGAGGGCCAGAATGGAGATGCCTTATCTGTACGAGGAAGATCCCATAACAGAAAAAAGAATAAGGTTTCGAGTGGGAGATCTAAATCTAGAGGGAGATCTAAATCTCTTGGAAAGTTTGTAAAGGTGTGCTAGAAATGTGGAAAGGAAGAGCACTACAAAAAGGATTGCAGATCTAAAGCCCCTGAGAAAGGAAAGGGATCTGATGATGCTCCTTCTGTAGAGGCAAAAACCACCTCGGATGAAGGTGGGGATGTGTATTTGGCTTCTTCTTCATATACACATGTATATCATGAGTCATGGTTGATTGAATTGTGTGCATCCTTTCACTTCACTCCCCATAGCGAGTGGTTCTGCGAGTATGAGAAATATGATGGCGGTGATGAATTATTAGGTGATGACATGAAGGCTATAATCATCGGACATGGAAAATTTAAGCTGAAGCTACAAGGTGGAAGGATTAGAACACTTCCTGGTGTTCTGCACATTCCTGCATTGGCTAGAAATATGATTTCTATAAGTAATATGGATGATGCATGTGTAAAAACAGTGTTCGAGAAAGATACTTGTAAGATGGTTCGGGGAGCACTGGTATTAATGCGGGGAATTTGGATTGGAAATTTGTACAGGCTTCAGGGCAGAACTGTTATTGATGTGTACACAAGTTCTATAGCTCTCGAAAGTGGAGCAAAAAGCTTAGTGGTCTCTAGAGAAAAGACCATGCTATGGCATCAAAGGCTTGGACATATTGGAGAGAGGGGCCTTCAGATACTGCATGGAAATGGTATGCTAGAAGTTATGTCTAATAGCTCTCTGGATTTCAATTTCTGTGAACATTGTGTATATGGGAAGTAGAATCAGGTGAGTTTTCCTTCTAGTGCTAAGAGGGGAACAAGATATTAGAGCTTTTGCACAGTGATGTGTTTGGACCTGTGTCAGTTCCATCACTAGGTAAGTCTGTGTCTATGTCTCATTCATATATGACTTTTCAAGGAATACATGGATATATTTCTTGAGGAAGAAATCTAAAGTCTTTGATAGATTTAAAGAATTTAAGGCTCTGGTGGAAAACCAGACAGAGAATAAGATAAAGGTGCTGAGGACAGATAATGGTGTGGGGAGTTCTGCAAGAAGGAATTTGAAGAGTTCTATAAGAAGTGTGGTATAGCACGACAAAAGACTACTCCATATACACCTCAGCAAAATGGAGTTTCAGAAAGAATGAATAGAACGTTGATGGAAAAGGCAAGAAGCATGCTCAGTGGTATCAAGTTAGGACAAGAGTTCTAGGTAGAGGCAGTGGAGACTGCATGTTACTTGGTTAACAGATCACCTTCATTAGCATTGGAGGATAAGACTCCACATGAGGTATGGATTGGTAAGAAACCCTCTCTTTCACATTTGAGGGTATTTGGATGTGATGCATATGTACATGTTCCAAAGGAGAAAAGGACCATGTTGGATAATAAATATGAAAGGTGCATCTTTATTGGGTATAAGGATGGTTTAAAGGGTTACAAACTTTGGAACCTGGAAATAAGGAAGGTTGTGTACTGCCAAGATGTGGTGTTTAGAGAGGTGAAATATGTTGTTAAACATGAAGTCTTACCAAAGGAATATGAGAAGATAGATTTTGAGCTAAAGGAGGATGAATCCGACTCTACAACAGAAGAAGACTTAGAAGAGGAAGAGCCACAAACTCGAGCTGTGAGAAGATCAGTTCGGGAAAGAAGACAACCAGAAAGGTATAGTCCATATGCTTTTTGTTCAAATTTTTCTTTAAATGTAACTGATAATGATCCCAGAACCATCAGGGAGGAAGTAGATTCAAATGATGGAAAACTATGGAAGGAGGTCATAGTTGATGAAATGACATCCTTGGATAAAAATGAGGCATGGGATATGGTGGAGTTGCTAGCTAGAAGGAGGCCCATCGGGAGAAAATGGGTGTTTAAGAAGAAGATGAACGTAGAAGGAAAGGTGGAGAAATACAAAGCTTGGTTGGTACCAAAAGGTTATTCCTAGGTGTCGGGAATTGATTTTGGTGATATTTTTTCTCCTGTTTCCAAAGGTACTTATATTATATTACCTTTATCTGTTGCTGTTGCATTTGATTTTGAGGTAGAATAGATGGATGTGAAGACAACATTTCTTCACAGGGATATGGAAGAGGAGATCTACATGAAACAACCTGAAGGATTTATGGTGAAGGGGAAGAAATAACTGGTATCTAGGTTAAAGAAGTCTTTGTATGGGTTAAAACAGTCACCAAGGATGTGGTATCAGAAATTTGATACCTATATATGGGGACTTGGCTTCACCAGAAGCAAGGAGGATCATTGTGTTTATTTTAAATTAATTGGTGACCATGTTATTTATTTGGTTTTTTCTATGGATGATATGTTGTTGATTGGAAATGACAAAGAAATTATCCAAGATTTGAAGACCCAACTATTCTCCAAATTCGACATGAAGGATCTTGGTGTTGTATACTATATTTTGGGCATGGACATTAAGAGAGATAGGCAAAGAGGAAGCTCTAGTTAAACCAGAGGAAGTATGTCGAGACTATATTACAGAGGTTCAATATGCAGGATAGTAAACCAGTGAATGTTATGATTCCTATAGGTGTAAAGCTGTTTGTTGAACAATGTCCCAAGACACAAGAAGAAGAGGAGGATATGTCCCGTGTTCCATATGCAAGTGCAGTGGGTAGCCTGATGTATGCAATGGTTTGTACTAGACCAGACATTGCACATGTAGTGGGAGTATTGAGTAGGTTTATGTCAAATCTAGGGAAGGGAACATAGAAAGATGTTACTAGTCCCCCTCAATGGGATGGGTTCTTGTATGTTCTGAGCACTTCAGATATAAGATCTCTCTCTCTCTTGATGGTGTAGAAAACCCAGACAAAAATGCAACTCAAAGGGGGCTCACAAGAAAAAAAGTAGGAAAATATGACAATGATGGAGGATCAAAGTCATACCAAAAGTATAGATCGAGACTCATCTTTAGGCAACAAAAAATAGTGAATGAATGGAAAAACCCTTCTATTTATAACAAAATATTTAATTAGTCTAGATATTGATGTATAGTTAAAATATAATTAACCAAATCTAGATCCAACTTTTATGGAATATTTTATTATTTTTGTTGGAGGGAAAAAGAATTTGAATTTGGTCAAATCCATTTATTTGTAAATAATAAATAAATAAATTATTTATTTATTATTTTAACAATATGGTTGAGTAAAAATTAAATAAATAATGGTTTATTCACTTCTTTATAAATGATTTAGTCAAATTTAACAAGGAATATTATTTAAATAATGTTTTAAATAATTATTCCTAGAAAATAATAAGAAAAATAATGATTTATCTAATTAATTTTTGTGTTTTGGGTTAAATATGACTAGGAATATTAATTAAAATGTGGTTTAATTAATTATCCCTTGAGGTAAATCAAACAAATAAGGATTTATTCAATTATTCCTCATGGAGTTTCCTGTTTGGACCATAAACAACTTAATAAATTATGGATTATTAATTTATTTTTCATAATGCAAGCAATTTTACTAGGGTAATTTTGTTCTTACATGGTGTACTTTGGTCCATCCAATAGTAACAAGTTAGATAACCAAAAATTGGTGTAACATTAGCAACGATGGACACAACACAAGCCAACAATAATGGACAAGGTACAAATAAAAAATGTGTTGTTGGGATTTCCAACTCTAGTATTTCTTCATTTTGCACCTTCTAGCATATTTATAAGGTGGTTCTTGAATCCGAGAAAAATGGATTTGCATAGGGTGCGTTAATTAATTTTATCGGTGTGTAGCACCTTAGAAGTGGTAAAGGTCTCTAAATATTAAAATCGTACCCTCTATATGTAAATCAGAAATATCTGCGAAAACTGGTTCTGAAGAAGTGGAAACAGAAATTGAAGAATCAAGGTCCGTCTGAATCAACTGTCACCCTCTTACTGATTCTTGGGGGATTTCATGTTGTATTTCAGTCTCTACTAGTCACTACAGAGTGTTTAGCCTAGCAAGGAATGGAGTTCCTTAAAGCAATTGAGACGTCCCACACATGAACAATGGTGAGATGTTTTATGAATTATGGTTGATTGTCAGTCAATTGATTTTCCTCCTTACAAAAAACTCCTCAGCGTCCTGTAAATTCTTCATGTCAGCCAAATTAGTGAGCCATAGCGAAAAAAGGGAAAGAAGATCGCAAATGAATAGAAAGTTCATCAACGAAGTAAGCGAGATAACAAATTGTCTTTGGCCACTTTTATAACTTTTGATTGATCCCTCCCTTGCTTGTTCGGTTGCTTTAGGTTTTCATAATATGGTGTTGTGTGGTCGTAGCTAAATCTTATATTGTGGTCATAGCTGAATCTCATAAGCTTGTTCATTCTAATCTTCTTCATTTTCACGTTGTCCTTAATTTTTTTATACGTTGTCATAACTTCTGTGTGAAGTCATTTGCTCTATCAAAGGACTAAGAAGTGGAGCTAGGGGTGCTATGGGATCTTGAAGGTCACCTGAGAAAGGTTTCTTGCAGTTCATATATTGCAAGAGAGTCATGGAAGTTGTGTCTCAAATTTGGGTTTCTATGGTTAGTTCATTCACTCCTACTACGCTATTTTCATTGTTGAATGCTCTGATTGGAACCATTGATGCCATCTTTGTTATCGAGACTAAGTCGCTTTACTATTAGCTCTATTTTTTTACAGACCAAAAGGTTGCCTCATGATGAAAGCTCTTCAAAAACAACGACTTAGGCAGTGAGCTTTGAAGGGGTGAAGGCTTATTGGCAAGTGAGTAAAGACATGACAAGTGGGTAAAGACACTGAAGTCGAGAGAGTTATCAACTAGATGTCAAGAGGTGTCTCACACCACTACCACCTAAAATTATTTCCCATTTTCACTTTGGTTTAAAAACTTTGGTTTGAGAAAAACATAAAAAACTTTGGTTAAAACAACTTTACCCCATCCTTGAACCCTTAGCTATGCATAAAATGACATCGAGTTAGGCAATGTTCGCAATAAAAAGTCGAATGCTAAAATTTGATTAAAATTTATGGGAACTTTATTTATAGTTGGTCAACTATCAATCGATTGCTACACTCCATGAGTGACAAAATCAGCCGAACCTTATTTTTACATGAGATCGTGAGATTTGTTCTGCCCAAGAATATTTTATTTAATAACTGACCAAATCAGTTAAACATTATATTTACGTGAGATCCTATTATGCCATAGGAATATTATTTTTTACATTAATAAACTGTGGTGAATTTGGAGTTAGAGGATGTGACACCGACCCTGAAATCAATTCATGGTTTTAGGCATGAATAAATATTCAGTGGGTAGAGTGTTTAGTTTCTTATATAAAGTAGCTACAGCATATGTAGATACAGTGTTTAGTTTTTCTTATATAAAGTAGCTACAACATATGTATAATGGTGAAAATATTATATATATTTGAGCACAACTTGAAATAAAATTGCATCTTCAAAAGTCAATTTCAAGTTGTCGCTCTTAATTTTTGTGGCCAAGGTGAAGATATAATGTATAATTGAACATAACTTGAAATAACATTGCATATTATATTATAAATATTCAAAATTTGATTTCAATCTAACGCTCTTAACTTGTGTGTCCGTAACTGGAAAATAGACAACAAAATATATGACTATGAGTGGTTTGGCCCATGGTTTGAAATCAAAGTCCTAGAATTTGAAGGACAATCACACGAGGCGGCTACAACCACCAAATATTATATATGTTGTTTTCAATCAAAGCTGTGAGTGGTGAGTTTATAAATTGGATATCCAAGCTTTTGTGAACAAGGGTGGGTTTCTGGATATATTGAATATGGAATCTGTGAAGGATGAAGTGGCGCTTTAGGCTTCAGCCATAAGTATGGCATTTTCATTAGAGAACCATATTCTCTTAAGATGTGCCCTTCATCTTAAAATCCCTAACATCATTTGGAAAGTCGGCCCTGATGTTTCTCTCTCCGTCCAACAGATCGCCACCCAACTCCCCTCTGAAGATCCCAACCTAGGAGCCCTTTCCCACATTCTTTCTTACCTTTCCACCATGGGAGTATTCTAGGAAGTCAAAGCAGAGGAGGGAATTAAGATGAAATACAGGCTTACCAATCTCAGCAAAAGTTATTTCACCTCCGAGGATATTAATCCGTGAAGCCTGGTTCCCTTAGTTTTTTTGCAAACACACCCAGCTTACGTGACCACGTGGGCCAATATTGATGAACATGTGCTTCATGGCGGCGATAATTAGAAGAAATCTAGTGGAAATGGCAAAGAATTTTGGAGTTTCACAGGCAGCAATCCAGAGTTCAACGCCATCTTCAACGCGACCATGGTGGCCATAACAAAGGCAACTATGGAAGATATCTTAGTTGCTTATGATGGCTTCAAAGACGTCAACACACTGGTGGATGTGGGAGGAGGGCATGGGGAAGCATTGGGTCTCATAATTGATGCATACCCTCATATCCGCGACATCAACTATGATATTCCTCAAGTTATCGCTACTGCACCAACTCTCCCCTGTATATTTCTAATCCCCATTCTAAATTATAAATACACTTTTTTCCCACATATATATGTATATAAACATTATTATTACGAGGATATATACCATGTTCCTTATCTATTTTTTAATCCTATTCTCATTTACACAGGACTACAACACATTATCTGAAGCTTGTTTGAGATCGCCGCACCCTCTGCAGATGCCATTTTTATGAAGGTAACTAATTATTTTGTTGCCAGCCATTGTGATGGATTATATTTGTATGCTAATTATTTTATTTGATAATATTTATATTAAAGATAATATAACTAATTTATTTATAATTTTCTCTTGGATTTTTCCATCAAATAATTTTCTGCAAGTTGGAACGACGAAGACTGCATTAAACTACTGAACAACTGCTACCAGTCTATTCCACACAAAGGAAAGTTAATATTATCAGAGGTTGTCTTGGATTTAAAAGAGGGCTATGACATGATAGAATATACCAATGTTTTGGATGTTTTTATGTTGAATTTTTTACTGGGAGGTGGCGAAAGGACCCAAAAACAATGGACTGAACTACTCCAAGAAGCCGGTTTTTCTGTCTCTAAAATTGTGGGGAGGAAGGGCACTGTAACTAAATTTATTGAAGAAATAAAGTGAAATTTTTTTACAATATTTATTCCTACAGTACTTTAGTGTGCTTCTCAATAGAAAGCATCTTAATCTGTCATCACATAGTGTAATGTTCCTAATCTGGACTACTCAGCAAAATAGGCCTGAAAAATGAATTTTTCAGGGATGTGAGCTTTAGAAACTAGGAAAATCCCCTAGATCCATTATATCAGAGTATATAATACTTAAATCCAAGAGGATGCCCAAAATAAATCACTCTAGGTGGGTTAAAAAGGTCTCCCACACCTAGTTGTCTTCAGAAAGTTGCCCAATGACGGGCTACAACAGTATATAACACAATAATGGAGTATTAGTGAGATAATAACTCTAAAAGGTATTTATAAACACCTCAGAAGAAATTTCATGTACAGAAGAAAGAATAATATTAACTCTACCAACAAAGGATGGGGGAAAAGCGGTGATTTTCGCCCTAAAATGAGTGTATACAGAAATCTGCGTAAACATAAGGAAAATGGGGAGAGAATATTTTATATTAGGCTATGAGGGACTCCCATATCACATTTTAGGTCAAACAAATGGTCCTATCTATATTAAAAAGTTTGTCCATTCTCGACTAGGCTTAAAAACCCTGATTTCCCATGACTTAATGTATGTAGAAATTTCTGAAGCTTATGCAACATGGATTTTTGAAGATGAAATATGTAATATGTTCTAAAAATTAGTAAATCAGATTAGGTTCATGACTTCCACAAAATATATGAAAAAGACATGAAGAAACCCTCAGTTTGAGGTGCTGCAACACATGAGATTAACTAGAAAACTCTTCAGCGTAATTTTTAGGCGGCTGAAGCTTCATTTTATTATAAATCAGATATAAAATAGATCCTTGCATGAAAACAGATATCTACAACAGATCTAGAAGCCAAAGAGTCTCTTTATTACACTCCACTTGGGGATCTCAGCAAATGATGGACAAGAGTGAGTAGATCTAAGATCTAAGTCACAGTTATGCAACAGTATTCAGAAATTCTACAGTAAATATAGTATTAATAGATCATATATAAAGGTTACATGGATTGGTTGGCCAATCCATGGATCACCATAGTGAATTTGTCTAAGCAGAAAAATTCTCCAAAATCATAATACATTCAAAAAACTTTCTATTGAGCCTTCTCCTTCCTTTTATAAGACGAGGATGTGAAAAACCCTAAACCACCTTGAATCACTTAACCCCTTTCACATGAGGTCCTCCTTCTAGAACTGCGCTGTCCCTTTATGAGATACACTGAATCTAGACAACACTGTAGATTTGGTCAAGGTTGACCCAGTCTCACAGCTTAACCCCTTTCACACCTGCAAGTGGATTTTATGTAAATGGGTCATATATAGCTTTGTTTACATTGAGAATTTATTTATTCACTGATCTAAGGAGTTTTACATGTCCTCCATTAGTCATTCATTCACAAACATGAAAAACAAAACAAAGCAAAGAAAAATTGAATATCTCCCATTAGCTTGGGCTAAGTGGGAATATTACAGTCCTCCCCTCCAAAATGTTGGTTGTCCTCAAGCAACTCACAAGGAATTTTGCAAAATCTCCAATGGAATTGTCTCCTCCCAAGAATATAAGTATGCTTTTGGTGAATAACCCAAATAGCTGTCACTATGAAAAAGTGGGAGATACATAGAAATAATCATGTGTTGTCCATTGGTCTTCTCAAGGCATGGAGATGTTGAATAGTGGGTGCTTCAAACCTCATGAGAAACTTCAATCTCCATGCTATCATCCAAACAAAGTGAGCCATCCTTGGTAGCTCAAAGAAATAGTCACCAATCCCCACCATATGCAATGTGTAGGGGTTCCATGGCTAGAAATGAGAGATAAGAATGCTCAAATCACGTTGTCTCTCCCTCCATTTATGATAAATATGGAGTTGATGATCCTGAGATGCACTAATATAGTCCTCATGAAGCCAAAAGAGACTTGGAACTTCATGATTCCCTTCATGGATTCTAGTGAGATTCCCTTCATGGATTCTAGTGAGCCTCCTTGCTCAATCTTCCATGCATATAGTGACTAGAGGATATTCACCGTGTGTGCTCCAAAAGAAACATGGACTAAGTTTCATATGACATATTTGATGGTGACAATAGTCCCTCCCTTGAGACCAACATTGTTGTTCATCTTGCTGCCTCAAATCATAGTACAATAAGTGGCCATCCCACCACCTTCTTGCTGCAAAAAGCTTCTTCAAAGCTTGGAAATAGTAGAGGATTATAGGTGTTGGCTGAATATGATTCAAGCAACACATGTCTTGCTGCAAATTCTCCCAAGTGAGAGACACCTTCCAATGACATAAGCCCAACATATGGCTCCTTGCATAGGGAAACAAATGATATAATGTAGCAGCCATACATTTTTCTATCATCCTCTTGAAGCATGAATGAATATGGGAGATTTCATTCCCAAAGGACATACTCACCCAATGTGTCATCCTTCCTCTAATGTTTTCAACAAAGATTAGAGCATGATCATCATTATAATATAAACAAGCTCTCTTATGCCACTCGATGAGAGAGTTACAATTTCTCCCAACCCCAAGTACATACTGATCATGAGATACATTCCAAAAATAAATACATGTACATACATGAGACTCATCTCAATCACAAGCAAATATATGGACATGAAAATTGACATGGGATATCCAAACTCTCTTCTTGTCAACCAAAGAAACCATTCCCTCTTCTTCTTGTGCATCCTCTCATTGAGATACAGGGCATGAGACAAGAAAATATCAAACCTTGGGTAGTACCCATACTCACCCAATAGCAACCAGCGTAGGAAATCTCCTACTTGCATAAAATTCAGATGTGGTAAGTGGTTTCCCCACAACTTACTTGCTTCCCATAACATATCTTTATGGTTGAAAGTGGAAGATATATTTGGTGCCTTAGGAAAGCACCTATCATGCTGCAAAATCTCCCTTAGTTCATCAAGGGAGTGGCCATGTTCAGAAATAGTTTTGGCCCAAAGTTGGCCATGAAGTTTATAAGATATGACACTCCTCCTTGGAGTCATGGCCTGCATATATAATGTAAAAGAATGCATACAATCAGAAAATATAACATGATTTTCATAAGTATTCTCTTCACCAATAGTCCTCCTCCAAAAAGTGAAGAGGTGCATAGATCTATCTCTTTCCTCAAGAGGAGAAAGAGAGGGCTGAAATAACTCTTTCATAGAGTTATATTGCTGCTCCATCTTCATGTGATACATACAACTTTGATAATGCTAATCTTGTGCAAGAAAAAATTGAAGAATAGGAAGATCAATCTTCTTTGGAAAGATATCTCTCTTCCAAAATTTCCGTAGTTTAGCCCATGCACACAAGAGTGTTGGTACCCACTTGCCTTCTTCAGAATTTTTTTTTGTATGGAGGGATATCATTTGCTGCCCCAAATCTATGGAGTGGACTTTTGACATCCTAGTAATTTCATCACAAATCTATGACTTCTTCTTTATCAACCCAAATATATGAGTGAGAAATAGAAAAATAAATTTCAGGAAATTGTTTAGCTCTCCTTGAAATCTAAGAATAGATCTTAGTGTTGTGGTAGCTCCCCTCAAGGCTCCCTCAGCCAAATCTATCATTGATGCACAAAGTTGAGAGAACACTTTATTCTTCTTCTCATCAGGGGGTCTCCTTGGTGGAATGCCTCCATGTTCTTCCTCCTCAGCAATATTTGAGAACACCTCACTATCAACAAGAGACCTTGGATCTTGGTCTTCTTTTGAAAGAGGAATCTCCATGACTTATTTTTGAGAATAAATATCTTTGTGCAATGGGGATATTTCCCTTGGCAAGGTATCACACAAGTTTTCATCCCCTCCAACAAAAATCTAAAGTGGAGTTTTCATAGTAGGTCTTTCCAACTCATGCAAGGGTTTTGCATTCTCGTGCTTTGCTAGCTCTTTCACAGATGTTTTAGCTTGCCTTTCATCAAATTTCTTCACCATTCTCCTAATGAACTTAGCATAAGTGTAAATATTTTCATTCTTCAAAGAAAAAGTTTCAAATAAACACCAAGCATAAGATTTACCTTTAATATTCAACGCTGCTAGCTTAAGGGCTTCTTTTTCTAGAACTTGATGTAGATCCAGATATGAGTCTAGCTGATCTATCCATTCTTTAGTTGTGCATGTGGAAGATCCATCAAAGTTTGGTAGAAAGAATCTACCTCTTCTTCTTCTATTTATTTCTCTTCTCTCCTCCTTGAGCTCGCAAAACTCTTGGAAGCTCAAGTGCTTCCTGATTTCCCAAGATTTGGATTCATACTCCTGAAGATAATCACTCAAAGTCTCCTCCTTTGGTGCATCTTCCTCCTTCATCTTCCTTGCAGTCTTCTTGACCTCCTTGGAGAGGTTCTATATGGATCTAAATTATGATGAGATTAATCTCATATTATTCATCATTCTGATCTCTTGGGCTTAGAATCACAGGCTGAGCCAAGACTATGCTTTGATACCACTGTAATGTTCCCAATCTGGACTACTCAGTAAAACAGGCCTGAAAAACGCATTTTTAAGGGATGTGCACTTCAGAAACTAGGACCAGCCATTGGATCCCTTATATCAGAGTGTATAAGACCTAAATACAATAGGAGGCTCAAAATAAATCACTCTATGTGGGTTAAACATGTCTCCCACACCTATTTGTCTTCAGAAAGTTGCCCAATGAAGGGCTACAACAGTATAAAAAAAATAATGGAGTATCAGAGAGCTAATAAATCTAAAAATTATTTATAAACACCTCAGTATAAATTTCATGTATAGCAGAAAGAATAATATTAGCTCTACCGACAAAGGATGGGGGAAAAGTAGTGATTTTGGCCCTAAAATGAGTGTATATAGAAATCTGCGTAAAAATGAGGAAAATGGTGAGAGGTTATTTTATATTAGGCTATGAGGGTCTCCCATATCACATTTTAGTCAAATAAATGATCCTATCTATATTAAACAGTTCCTCCATTCTCGACTAGGCTTAAAAACCCTGATTTCCCATGACTTAATGTATGCAGAAATTTCTGAAGCTTATGCAACGTGTATTTATAAAGATGGAATTTTTAATATGGTATGAAAATTAGTAAATAAACTTAGTTTCATGGATTTTGAAAAATATATGAAAAATATAGGAGATTTCCATGAATAAACCCTTAGTTTGAGGTGCTGCAACACATGAGATTAACTAGAAAACTCTTCAGCGTAATTTTCAGGGGGTTGAAGCTTCATTTTATTATGAATTAGATTTAAAATAGATCCTTTAATGAAAAAATATATCTACAACAGATCTGGAAGCCAAAGAGGCTCTTTATTACACTCCCCTTGGGGATCTCAGCAAATGATGGACAATAGTGAATAGATCTGAGATCTAAGTCACAGTTATGAAACAATATTCAGAAATTCTACAGTAAATATAGTATTAATAGATCATATCTTAAGGTTACATGGATTGGTTGGCCAATCCATGGATCACCATAGTGAAAGGTAGGAATCCTTTCCACTAGATATCTCTCTTCCAAGAGAACACCAAAGACCTGCAACTCTGATCTTCAGAAATTACGTAGATCAAGGAGATAAATTGCACTATTTTCTTTAGTACTGAATATGCATGATGCCTAGATCTAAAAATGTAGCACCAATGATACAATACACTCTTCCAGGAAGTTAAAATACACACTCACTGAGAAGAGGCACTAGATTTGCCTAGATCTGAATAGATCTAGCTTCCACTTGCTGCAACTCACTTAGACAATGAAACCCTCACTGGATTTATGCTGCCAAAAAGAGATGGATCCTGGCCATATGTTAGATAGTGGAGAAGAAGCACAAAAACCTCCAAGACCTACTCAATGGAAGGATGGAGAACCCCCAACAGAAGATCCTCACTAGTCTCTTGCTAAACAGCCCAGAGAACTAGAATTTGTCTAAGCAGAAAAATTATCCAAAATCATAATACATTCAACAAACTTTCTATTGAGCCTTCTCCTTCCTTTTATAAGATGAGGATGTGCAAAACCCTAAACCACCTTGAATCATTTAACCCCTTTCACATGAGGCCCTCCTTCTAGAACTGCGCTGTCCCTTTATGAGATACACTGAATCTAGACAATGCTGTAGATTTGGTCAAGGTTGACCCAGTCTCATAGCTTAACCCCTTTCACACCTCCAAGTGGATTTTAAATAAATGGCTCAGATATAGCTTTGTTTACATTGAGCATTGATTTATTCACTGATCTAAGGAGTTTTACATGTCCTCCATTAGTCATTTATTCATAAACATGAAAGACAAAACAAATAAAAGAAAAATTTAATATCTCCCCTTAGCTTGGGCTAAGTGGGAATATTACACATAGTGCTAGATGTTTAGATTACTACATTATTAATGATAGATTTCATCATGATGTAATCACATATGTGAGGTTTTTCTATTCTATTATTAATATAATTGAGCATTAAGATAGCTACTTTTCATGAATATTTGTTTCGTGTCAAAGTTACCATGTATATTCTCCTTGTTTATGATGTTAATGTTTGAAAGTAATTTGATCACATTACATTACGCACATCCCATCTTCAACTATTTTTTTCAATTATTGGTACACCACTGATACACAAGCAACCTATTTCACAACGCTGATGATAAACTTTTAATATATATATATATATATATATATATATATATATATTTATATATATATATATATATATATATATATAACAAAAATACATCGTAATAAATTTTTTCAAGGGTGGGTGATGAGAAGAGTTCCTCTAACAGACAAAGAAAATTTTCAAATAAAAAATAAAATATTATATGTTAATGAAATATAAAATTTTATTTTTAAACTAAAACATATATATTAAAAGACGTGACAAATACATTTCAACTTACTTTTTGCATAAGCTATGCAAAATTAATTTTTAAAATAGAAATAAAATTTAAATTTAAATACAAATAATTAATTTAATGAAATTTTTATATTTCAAATAATTTCATTTCCACACATCACTTTAACTTAATGAACTTTTTGTGCACATTACCCTTTCCTGAATTGAGCCAATCGTGATACGATGTACCTTTCTGTGAGTTCAACCAAGTAGACAATTGAGAATATTATATGTGTGAAACTGGGTCGAAAATGGGAACTTGGGGAAATCAATAATTCCTGAAGGTATTACCCTTAACCAAAATCTAATTCCCAGAAAAGAAGCTAAATTTTTCCCAGTGTGTCGCCAAGTGCTGTCACTGCCACAACACCCTCCAAAATTTTACTACATCCAAATTTTAGAGCCTACTTCATGCTCACATCATGTGTTGCCTATGTCATCAAGTGTCGTTTTATATTACTTGATATGTATTAAGTCTTCTTGAGTCTTATCAAGTTTCTTTGAATCAATTAGGACATCTTTACATGTGTTTCATGCTCACAACACCTTTTTTGTTGTAAAGCGAAAATTTTGGGTCGCAGTTGCACAAACTTCACTGTTTATAGTTGGAGAATGTGAAGAAAGTGGTATTTTCATGAATATTCATTGTTTCTTAAGTTTTTCTAAGTTTTCTTGATAATTTAGTATGTGTCTCACATGGTTTTGTGTCTGAAACGCATCTTGGCCACCCCTATACTAATCATCTAGACTTAGAAAAATTTCAATTTCAAATGATCTCATCAAGGAAAAGGGAACATGAGTGCACTCTAAAGCCTTGATGGGTGATACTTCATTATTTAGAAGTTCACCCTGCACCCTCCCATAAATTTGGGTGCACACCAAAAGAATGAAGCCCCTTCCCTACTACGAATTGTGCCCTTAATTCACCAAATATTCCTTGAGCACATTCCTTCTACTCAAAGAAGTGTGCCCTCCTTTGGCATAGTGGTGCATCCTTAAGACCTCAAGATTCTCCTTTTAGTCTTCCCCCATGTGTCATGCACTCTCCTGAATTGATTGAGCACACCTTGAAGACTTGAAGCCTCAACCTTCAGCATTTGGGAGTGTTCCCGATGCCCTGCCTCTCTCCCTTGGGTGTATATTTCACTTGGGAAGCTTGAAGTCTTCCACTTCATCCATCATACTTATGACATGCACCATGCCTTGATTTTCTTCTTCCTTAGGGTGCATGAGTGCATCCCGAAGTGTCGAATCGCCTCCTCCATCATCTTTCATCCTTTCAGAGTGTGCCCTCGCACCTCAAACCTCCATTGACCATTTGAAGTGCAACGAAAGGGCATGAACCATAAAATATCCATAAAACATGCTACAGTGGGAGATTTTTAGACTGATAGCTTCTCATCATGAGTGATTGCAGAAACAAGCATTCAAGGAACCTTATGGGAACCTACTATATATGTGCTTATGCTAGCATCATAACTTCTCAACTTGGTATGTGTCTACTTAGGTGTCAACGCTTATCCAATATAGTAGAGAAGAGATAAGGGGAAATCTAAAGTGAGCAAACCTAAATCATAGGTCTTAAAAATAATTCTCTTAAGGGTAAACCTCCTCTGATCTCAATAAGTAGGGATCCCTATTCTTCCTGTTGAAAATAATAAGCACCAATGCATATTTCTACTAAAATAAATAAATATATGGGTAGAATAAGAGAAATTATTCCTACACAGGGAGGTGAAGCAAGTAACTTCACCAAGGTACTGTCCAGGCTTGCTTGTGCTCCTAAAGTGATTCTACTAGGGTAATATCCACACCTTCTGGCACTGGAGCAACACTAGAGATGAAATCTATGCTCTGAATATCGTAAAATTGTCGTGCACATTGCCCATTCCTGAATTGAATCAGTTGTGATATAATGTATCTTTGTGTAAGTTCAACCAAGTAGAGAATTGAGAAGATGTTATGTGTGAAATTGGGCTGAAATGGAAAACTTGGGGCAATCAATACTTCCTGAAGGTCCAACCCTTAATTAGATGCTAATTCCCTGATAGAGAAGCTAAAGTGTTCCCAATGTGTCACCAAGTTTTGCCGCTCCAAAAAAACCCTCCGAAATTTCACTACATCCAAATTTTACAGCCTAATTCATAGTCACATCATGTGCCACCTTTTTCGTTAAGTGTCGTTTTATATTACTTGATATGTGTTAAGTTTTTTGGATTCTTATAAAGTGTCATCGCATCAATTAGAACATATTTATATGTGTTTCATGGTCACAACACCTTTCATGCTATAAAGCGACACTTTTTGGGTCACAGTCACACACACTTCACTGTTTATAGTTGTGGAAAGTGCAGAAAGTGGAATTTTCATGAATATTCATCATTGGTTAAGTTTGTATACTTTTTCTTGATGATTTAGTATGTGTCACACATGGTTTTGTGTCGGTAAATCATCTTGGCTACCCCTCTATCAATCATCTAGACTTAGAAAAATTTGGATCTCAAATGAACTCATAAAGGCCAAGATACATGACTGCACTTTGAAGCCTTAATGGGAAATCCTTCGCTATTCAGAATTGCACCCTATGCCCTCCCACAGAGTTTCGAACACTACATAAGCACAAATCCCCTTCCCTGCTACGAACTACGCCCTTAATTCACTAAGTATTCCTTGACTTCACTCCTTTAGTGCACTAGTGCATCTTGAAAAACCAAATCTTAGCCTTTCAACCTTCCCTTATGCACCATGCACCCTCCTGAATTTAACAATATCAAAAAATAAATTGTTACATACATAATTTATCTAAATTCAAGTAGGCATTATTGTTCCATGTAGTCATTAGATTTTCTAGTACAAAGATCTATACAACCGGAACAAAACCCAAATTGTACATTTCAGAGACAAGAATTCGAAATGGAACCTAGTTCTGCTTCAGGAAATTAACCCTTGAGAAAACATAATATAAATAACCATTCAATATTTCAAAAAATATCAGCCATATCTTAAGACAGTAAAACCTTCATGGGATAAAACCATAATTCGGAAGTACATTCAAATGCATGCAACTCGGTGCATGGTTCCAGGAACCATACAACCTTAACATAAGAGGCCTCAATACTGGAGGAGTACCATCCTGGAATAAAATAACTAAAAAGAATAAGTTCCCAGAAACTGTGTTGTTAACATAAGCCTATCGTAGAGGAGAACAGAGTACTTGCAACAAGAGGAAACAATTTCGATTAGAAGGGACACTGTAAGAAGAAGAGAAAACTATGGAAAGCTAAGAGTAAACTCAGTACTTGTAAAACCCTATACCTCTTCCTCGACTGGAGAAGCTTCCTGTCAACCAAGGAAAAATTTCAATCCGTTTGAATAGTAATAAATTTGTGAGAAGACATATGCAAAAATTATGCATCTTACATGTAGAGAGACCCTTCTGGAAGATAGGCATCAATGGCATTGTGAAACCTGTCAAGAAAGGAGATTGCAAAATTAATAGAAAATTTTGAAACTAATCATATATCAAATCAAAACAATTAACTATAAATGTGTTGTACCTGGAAAAGGTTTTGGTTGTGAAACTTTGTATTTATGATTAGTTAAACTGTGAGATAACTATCGTAGAACCCTGAGAAGGGGAGCAACGAAATCCTACTAGGTAAGGAGAAAACGATTCCTCAACCAAAATGGGTAGGACCCTGAGAAGGGGAGCAACGAAATCCTACTAAGTATGGAGAAAACGATTCCTCTGTTTAACCCTTAGTTAAACTGAGAGGGGGGGGGTGAATCAGTTTAACACATACATGGAATTTTAATACTTTTCTTTTAAATCTTATTTACACCTTCATTTCATGGTCAACTTAATATGTGAGCAATCTTAATCTGTGAGCAACAAGTATTACTATCAAACAGATTTGTTAATGTAATAGAAGATTGAATATGAGAGCAGCAAGTATTAATCAGATTAGATAAACCACATCAGCACATAGACATCATGGAAAGAGACACCAGATATAAGTGGAAACCCATAAAGGGAGAAAACCACATCTTATTATTGTTGTGATGCAAAACAGGCTCGCTCCTCTCACCATTTGTTTTGCGACTCCAACCTACGGGGCTCAACCTGGGTCAACCTAGCGGCATTTTATCCAAGCTACGACTTGATGTGGAGACACTGCTTTCCATGTGACTGCTGCCGGACACCGACCTACGGGGCTCCTACCTCGGTCGGCCTGGCTGACACCTGTCTTCTGGCAGGTAAGGCTGCTTCTTACTCTTTCAAAAGAAAAACACTTGCTGATTTACCTTGGATATCAGCTCTGTTTTGTACCTTCTTCTCTACTGTTCATCAACTCTTATATCAGACCTGCATCATCTCTGCTCAGCCCCTTCTTCTTCTTTGCTTAGCTCCTCCTTATTCACATTCTTCTTGCAGCTTGCTTATTTTCTTCAACTCTCTTTAATTCTGCTGCATACTCTCTTCTTCTCTCACTCCTTTTTCATCAACTCTCTCCCCTTGGATATTACCCTTTTTTTATACAAAAATAGTTTCATGACTGTTTGTATTCCAATAGGAATTCGAAATGGACAACCATGTCTCTTTGCCTTCTGCCTTCTCATCTCTTTTCAGCTCACTCAGAAAAATGTAACTGTAGGTGCTTATTTTAATATTACAGTGGGATATTTGCTCTCTTCCGGAGACTTGCCAATGCATCACAACAATATAAATTTAAATAAAACATTTACATTCAAATTTAAATGAGAACTCCAGCTCACTCGTTTTGTCTCTTGGCTTGTTGCGCATTTGTCTTTTCTCTGACTGTGTCTTTGACTCTTTCTCGCTCCGTATGATTTTCTCGCCCTCTCGCTCGTGGTGTAATTGCCGCATATGTGTAACTAGAGCTTTTATATCGAAAGGCTCTTTATAAAGATACGTGACTCCGCTGACTTGGCAAAGAAGTGTCTGTTGATGTGGGAACTTTCCGCAAGTGGAACGACATATATCATGCATCATTGTATACTTATAATCGCCCTCCCATTAAGCCGAGTCCGGGTTCCCAAGTGCAGGGACTACAGGAACCCCCTGGAATAAAGATTATATATATATATATATATATATATATATATATATATATATATATATATATATATATATATATATATATATATATATATATATATATATATATATATATATATATATATATATATATATATATATATATATATATATATAACAGTGCCTTTTCATATATATATAAGTAATTTCAACACTCGGCATATATACAAACTTCCTTTTAAAAAGACTTAAATCAATTCTCGGCATTATATAATAAAAACTCTTTAAACAAATAAGAACTCCTTTCGGGCTCACTCGCCGATCTTTTCCGATGCGATGTATCACTCCTCAGCCTCTTCCGATTGCAATTATTCACTGTTATGGCGAAACTTCAAACATATATCAGTCTTGGCTTATAAACCCATTGGGTCCGGCCTTTCAATCGCAATCGCAAATCTTTGTTAACATGTTCCGGAACTCAAACCTATCAAGTCACAATTTATCAGTCCATCGGGTCCGATTCTCAATCGCAATCGCAACTTTCTGTTGTGATGTTTCGATGCTCCACTTTACCTCCGATGCGATTGACCATGGAACTGAAACATTTGTTAGTCATAATTTATAAGCCCATCGGGTCCGGGCTTCAATCGCAATCGCAAGTCTTTAACATATGTTCCGATTGACCAGTGCCGATGCAATTTGACCGTAACTCAAATATGTATTAATCACCGTTTATACACCCATCGGGTCTGGAACTTCAAACAAATGCAATCGGGGTGCATAATAGAAAAGTTCCGATTGCGATCAGAACACGGATGCGATTTGCATCTATTAACTCCTGCTTATAACAGGATCGGGTCCGCCATTTCAATCGCAGCATTTTACAAAAGACATGCGATTGGGAACTCGGATGCGATTAGCAATTAACTGTGGTATATAACTCGATCGGGTCCGGCATTTCAATCGCAGCGTTTTACAAAAGACATGCGATTGGGAACTCAGATGCGATTAGCAATTAACTATGGTATATAACTCGATCGGGTCCGGCATTTCAATCGCAATCGCAACTTTCTGTTGCGATGTTCCGCTGCCCTTGCGATCTCTGATTGCGATTGGGGAGAGGTCCCACCATCTAAAACTTTGTTTTGTGCGCTCCATAATATAACAGACATATATGTATACTTTGCCAAAGGGTTAAGCGATTCCCGGAATATGGTTTATATGTTATATGTAACGCCCATCGGGTAATGATTCTCGGAATTATACATACGACTGTATCTGCCGGCTTGGGCGATTCTCGGAATTTTATATCTGTCCTCCGAGTTGGGCGATTCTCGGAATTATAACAGCTCTACCTCTGCCTCTGTCTCTGCTGCTCCTGTCGCTTTGCCTCTGCCTCTGCCTCTGCTGCAGTGATAACGACTCTACCTCTGTTATATTCGCTTCCTCTGCCTTCATTTGCTGCCTCCATTGTATTCACTGCTTCCTTTTTCTGTCTTTGTTTCAGCGCTGCCTCCTTTGCCTGTCTGTGATTCAGCGCTGCCTTCTTTGCCTGAGTGTTGCCTCCTTTGCTGCCTCTGTTACTTCTTTGTCTCTTCCTTTCTGCTATATCTTTTGTCTTAGTTTCTTTGTGCTCCTTCCTCTGTTGCATCTATAGAATCCACTCCACCTGTTATACTTGTAGCAAATCCTATGAGGCTCCGATCTTCTATGCCTTCAATTGAATAATTGTGAAAAACACAAATTAGCTTCTACTAGATTGTCTACACAATCTTCCCACTTGAATAATTGTTCCTCATCACTCTGTCTCATTCCTCAGCTATTAAATGGCCCTCTTCTACTGTCCTCACTACTTTGCAGCACCTCATCTGACTCCTGCTGCCTTTGTTTCTTCTATGCTCTACTTGTATTATGCTCTCTTTGTTTCATCTGCTCCTAGACTGATGCTACTCCTTAATTCTCCTTTTGCTGCCTCTGCTTCTTTAAATGACCCTGTCTCTGCTGCTTGACCCTCTCTACATCTTGCTGCTATGCTGCTCTCTTTGTCTTGTTGCTGCCTCAGGTGTTCTTCCTTTGCCATCTCCTTTGCCTTGTTGTTGCCTCAGGTGTTCTTCCTTTGCCATCTCCTTTGCCATCAATGACAACATTTCCAACAGTCTCCCCCTTTGGCATTGATGGCAACACATCCACCAATAATCCAATTCTTCCTCCAAGTCTTCCTCTGTCTAGCTTTTTTTAGAAGACCCTTTCTTCTATTACCTGCTTTTCCTCCCCCTTTGACATCAATGGAAAAGGGTTGCACATTTCTTAGTGTAGATTCTATCTTTTCATTTTCTCTCTCTGAGATGTGTTTAGGCATTCTTCTTCTGACTTTGTACCATGCTGCTCTATACTGGTGTACAATATTTGTTGAGAGAACACTTTTGAGAATATTGAACTTGAATAAAAATACAGTCTCTTTCTGATGTAGTGTGCCAATACATTTCTGTTGAGGAATATTGTAGATGGAATATGTCTTCTTCTACAATACTCATCTGCAGTCTAGCATTTGTTCAATTATGATGAAGCCAATATATCCTTTATTCCTGCGGTACACCTTTCCTGCCTGTTGGTGATGATATGAGCTAGGATGTTGACATTATCCTTAATAGCTTAAGGTTCTTGTTACAGATGTGATCAATGAATTAACCAGAATTTGATCTAAGAGATCAAATGCCTTTACTGCTTGCATAATGAACTTTCAAAACAAAACCTTGAGGTAGGATGCATTCAATGTATTGGTCGATCTCACTTATCAACCATGCACTTTTCTTTATGACATAAGGGGGTATGTATGTCAATGATCAATCTCTCTTTAAAGGTGGATTACCAGTAAATATTTTGTGCTGAAGTAGGATTTAGATGATTTTAAAACTTTTGGGCTTCAGATGGTAATCATTGCTAGTCCTTTATTCTTCAGATACTTTGATTCAAGTGTAAACATAATACTGATCCTTTAGCTCTGCTACTGACCTTCTCAAACTGAATGCAGAATCCAGATAACGCTGGGAATACTACCTTGATGTACGTTTTCCATAATACTTTTGATCCTGAGGACCTATTTTATCCTTACCTAGCTGGCTGATCTCCCCCTGGAATGATATTCTATTGATAGATATGCTACCTGTACCTAGTACCAATTGATATTACCTTGATAAACCATGCAGAGATTTCATTTTAGCTTGCACATGAACCCATAGTTTCCACTATTGATCTTTCCACTGTTCACACCAACAATCATCAATATACTGAATCTAATCTTGGCATCATTAACCTGCTACTTATTCTGTCATCCTGATTTGAAAGAATGTCACTGCATTTTATTTTCTATGACAGTTCCAAAATCACTACTGCTTTATATGCCAATTCAACTGTTGTCATGGCTTCTTGATGCCTTTTTAATAATCGCAACCAAACCTCATAACAAACCTTTGAAGATTTGAATATACCGCTCGCTTTATAGTTCGCCGCCCGACCTTGTATTAATACTCCATGCTTTGAAAAACAAACTTTATAATAAGACTTTCGGACTGGCCAACCTATGCACCGTACCTCCTCTATCTTCCGCGCACTTTTATTAAACTTCGTATCTTCATCGAATAGTCACCGCCGGATGTCCCCTTTTCAAATCAACGGTCCTGAGAAATTCCGCTCGATGTCCCGGTACTGACGTTAACTTGCAAAATCACAGGTTAAACAGTGGCTTCCAATACCACCTATGCCATGTGTCAACAATCTTATGGAATCGCTAGCCCTCTAGATAATACCACCTCCGTACCAAAACTGGTGCGAAATAATCCGAAAACCATAAGTGGTTTTGCTACAGTGTTTCACCAAGGTTTCGATCTTCTTTATTAAATAGTCGTTTTTCAGTATATTATAATGATTCGAACCCACTCACGAATGGTTTTGCTCCACTATTGACATTGCGCATTTGACTATGGTTCCGCTCCACCATTCACAACCTTTGCACCTTACATAACCTTTGCAGAGTTCCACATTATCAAACATTCTTCTTTCTGAATATACAGGCAGATTCTTAGCTTGATTTACCGGGTTCGACTTCACAGGGTTTTAGTCTTCAATCAAAGCCTATGCCACTCAATTAATGAATAATTGCTCAATAATTCATCTATAAACTGCATTACACCCCTAATTCATGAATAAACCTATTCTGCTTCAATTCTTCTGTTTCTTCTGCAAAGTGCACACACAGACACTTATTCACAGAGAGTATGGTTCATTAGTCTTCTGAGTGGAACAGGAAATTCGCACAAACCGATGCTACAAGGTTCTTCACCACAAAATTGCCACACAATCACTCTAATTTCCATACCCTGCTTATTGGACTCGGCTCAATTACATAGGATCATTCATCAAGAACTCATGTGTTCACACAGGATTTAACTAGTCAAATGCCTTTGCTTCCTTTGTTCTCCTTCTAACAATTTTTCTAGCTATTGTGAGTTTTATATGGTCTTCTTCCTCCATAGATCTCTGTTAGAGGAACTTTCTTTCCCTTACTGATCTCGTAGCTGTTATCATTCCAAGGAGCTCTTCTTAGACTACTTTCATGGGGTCTATATATGAACTGCTCTCCCCCTGGGATGCTGCTTCATATCTATAACTGGTTAGATATTTGCTTTGTTTCGTAGAGCAGCTCCCCCTGAGACTATGCTAGATTCATTATGTTATGGAGATAGTAGGCTCTCCCTTTCTCTTTTCCTTTCAAACTTTATTGAGGTTCTTCATAATGTCTGCACTTCTTTTAAATTCATAGTTTTGTTTGATTTGCTTTGATCCCATCATCTGTCTAGAGTTCTTTAATGTATATGGTAGATTACAGTCTTTAGCTTTGTGACCACGCTTGAGGCATACATAACATCTTATTTGACCAAGGTGCATTTGAGCTGATGTATAATATTTCATTCCCCTTTTTGAACATAATTTACAATCAACATATTTATGTCCAAATTCATTGCATGCATAACAGTAGTCATAGAAATGATTTGTGTACCTGGTGGAAGATTGTCTTTTCCCTTTGATTGCTTGAGGGGTTCTTCTCTTTTGCTACATCCTTTGCTGGTTGGACTGGATTGGCTTTGTCTTACAATATGCTGCATTATGTCCTGGTTTATGACAAGATAAACATGTGCTAATTTTCATAGGAGGGAGGAACCTCCTTTGACATCTTCCGAATTTGTTCAATTCATCCCTAGGAGCATATGAGCCTTTAGTAGCTGATTGTTTCATCCTCTCATTCTCTGCTCTTTCATGTTGCTGCTTGATTATGTTTGTTTCTTTACAACTCATGTTCCTGCTGGCTTATTCTTCAGTGGGAATCTTCTGAGCTGCTTCATCTTCCTTTGCTTCGTTTACAAAAATGACATTCCTTTTATCTTCAATCTTGGACTTGCTTGTTTCCCCTTCATATCCTATCCCAGCCTTTATGTGAGGTGGCCTTTGAGCATTGAGAATTTGGTCCAACTGTCTAGAGCTTTTCATTAGAGGTGTATTCATTAGTAGTTCTCTTTGGGATTTTTCTAAGTTCTTTCTTAGGCTCATCACTTCTTCTTCCAATCTTTCACATTCCTGACTTTTCTTTCTCATTTGTTGCAGCAGAGTGTCTTCTATCTTCCTTGCTTCTTCAAGGTGTGTCTTCAGGCCAACAATTTCTTTCTTATCTTCAAATTCTCTGTCATCACATATTTGCATCACTGTCTTAAGGTCTTTGTTTTCATTCTTCAATATTTCTATTTCAGTCAAAACAATGTCAAGTTTGGCCCTTTCTTCAGCTACAATTTCTTCATGGTTCTTACTACCATTCACACTAGCAGGTACTTAATTTGATTGAGAATCTTCTTTTTGACATGAATTTCTCTTTTTCTTAATTCTCTTATCCTTCTTGTCAGTGCAGTCCTTAGTGTCTACTCCATGTATGAAGTGCAGTCTATCCCAGATTTCTTTTGCAGAGGTTAAATCCATTATCAACTCAAGGTCCTTGTTATGAAGATTGTCATATATCACACATTTTGCCTTAGCATTCCTCTGTTGTTCTTTCAAAGTGGGTGAGTCTGTGCAGTAACCATCACAAACAAGCTTCCATACCTCTGGATCATCAGCCATAAATCCTTTCTTAACCTTATCTCTCCATTCAGGAAAGTTAGTTGTATTTAGCACAGGTACATTTTGATAGTCCATGACTCAACCAGATCTCCTTTAAGCTATTAACCTTACACCAAAGGAACTGGCTCTAATACCAATTGTTGAACCCTTAGTTAAACTGAGAGGGGGGGGGGAATCAATTTAACACATACATGGACTTTTAATACTTTTCTTTTAAATCTTATTTACACCTTCATTTCATGGTCAACTTAATATGTGAGCAATCTTAATCTGTGAGCAACAAGTATTACTATCAAACAGATTTGTTAATGTAATAGCAGATTGAATATGAGAGCAACAAGTATTAAGCAGATGAGATAAACCACATAAACACATAAACATCATGCACAAAGACACCAGATATAAGTGGAAACCCGTAAAGGGAGAAAACCACATCTTATTATTGTTGTGATGCAAAGGCAAGCTCCAACTCCCTCTCACCACTGTTTTCTGCAGGCACCAACCTACAGGAGGCTCTATCCTCAATTCTGCAAGCTACAACTTGCAAGGAAGCTCTAACTCCCATCAATATTCTGCAGGCACCAACCTACAGGAGGCTCCAACCTCAGTCAGCTACAACTGACATTTTATCAAGCTACAACTTGATGTGGAAGCACCAACTCCAATCTATTTTCTGCAGGCACCAACCTACAGGAGGCTCCTACCTCAGTCAGCTACAACTGACATCTATCAAGCTACAAATTGATAGGGAAGCTCCAACTTCCTTACTCTTTCAAAAGTAAAGTACTTGCTGATTTACCTTAGATATCACCGGTTTTGCAATTTTCTTCTCTGTTGTTCATCAACTCTTATATCAGACCTACATCATCTCTGCTCAGCCCCTTCTTCTTCTATGCTCAGCTCCTCCTTATTCAAATTCTTCTTGCAGCTTGGTTATTTTCTTCAACTCTTTTTAATTCTGCTGCATACTCTCTTCTTCTCTCACTCCTTTTTCGTCAACTCTCTCCCCTTGGATATTACCCTATTTTATACAAAAATAGTTTCATGACTGTTTGTATTCCACTAGGAATTCGAAATGGACAGCCATGTCTCTTTGCCTTCTGCCTTCTCATCTCTTTTCAGCTCACTCAGAAAAATGTAACTGTAGGTGCTTATTTTAATATTACAGTGGGATATTTTCTCTCTTCCGGAGACTTGCCAATGCATCACAAAAATATAAATTTAAATAAAACATTTACATTCAGATTTAAATGAGAACTCTAGCTCACTCGTTTTGTCTCTTGGCTTGCTGCGCATTTGTATTTTCTGTGACTGTGTTTTGACTCTTTTCTGCTCTGTATGCTTTTCTGTTCTCTGCTGTGGTGTAATTTCTGCATACGTGTAACAGTGCTTTTATATCAGTGCCTCTTAGAAAGATACATGACTACTGACTTGCAGCAAGTGTCTTGTTGATGTGGAACTTTCCGCAAGCGGAACGGACATATATCACAGTCATTGTATATTTATAATCACCCTCCCGTTAAGCTGAGGCCCGTGGGTCTACAGACCACATGGCTTATCGCAACAACATTATATATATATATATATATATATAACAGCGCCTTTTCATATATATATAAGTAATTTCAACACTCGGCATACATACAAACTTCCTTTTAAAAAGACTTAAATCAATTCTCGGCATTATATAATAAAAACTCTTTAAACAAATAAGAACTCCTTTCGGGCTCACTCGCCGATCTTTTCCGATGCGATGTATCACTCCTCGGCCTCTTCCGATTGCGATTATTCACTGTTATGGCGAAACTTCAAACATATATCAGTCTTGGCTTATAAACCCATTGGGTCCGGCCTTTCAATCGCAATCGCAAATCTTTGTTAACATGTTCCGGAACTCAAACCTATCAAGTCACAATTTATCAGTCCATCGGGTCCGATTCTCAATCGCAATCGCAACTTTCTGTTGTGATGTTCCGATGCTCCACTTTACCTCCGATGCGATTGACCATGGAACTGAAACATTTGTTAGTCATAATTTATAAGCCCATCGGGTCCGGGCCTCAATCGCAATCGCAAGTCTTTAACATATGTTCCAATTGACCAGTGCCGATGCGATTTGACCGTAACTCAAATATGTATTAACCACCGTTTATACACCCATCGGGTCCGGAACTTCAAACAAATGCAATCGGGGCGCATAATAGAAAAGTTCCGATTGTGATCAGAACACGGATGCGATTTGCATCTATTAACTCCTGCTTATAACAGGATCGGGTCCGCCATTTCAATCGCAACGTTTTGCAAAAGACATGCGATTAGCAATTAACTGTGGTATATAACTCGATCGGGTCCGGCATTTCAATCGCAGCGTTTTACAAAAGACATGCGATTGGAAACTCGGATGCGATTAGCAATTAACTGTGGTATATAACTCGATCGGGTCCAGCATTTCAATCGCAATCGCAACTTTCTATTGCGATGTTCCGCTGCCCTTGCGATCTCCGATTGCGATTGGGGAGAGGTCCCACCATCTAAAACTTCATTTTGTGCGCTCCATACTATAACAGACATATATGTATACTTTGCCAAAGGGTTAAGCGATTCCCGGAATATGGTTTATATGTTATATGTAACGCCCATCGGGTAATGATTCTCGGAATTATACATATGACTGTATCTGCCGGCTTGGGCGATTCTCGGAATTTTATATCTGTCCTCCGGGTTGGGAAATTCTCGGAATTATAACAGCTCTACCTCTGCCTCTGTCTCTGCTGCTCCTGTCACTTTGCCTCTGCCTCTGCCTCTGCTGCAGTGATAATGACTCTGCCTCTGTTATGTTCGCTTCCTCTGTCTTCATTTGCTGCCTCCATTGTATTCACTTCTTCCTTTTTCTGTCTTTGTTTCAGCGCTGCCTCCTTTGCCTGTCTGTGATTCAGCGCTGCCTTCTTTGCCTGAGTGCTGCCTCCTTTGCTGCCTCCGTTAGTTCTTTGTCTCTTCCTTTCTGCTATATCTGCTGTCTTAGTTTCTTTGTGCTCCTTCCTCTGTTGCATCTATAGAATCCACTCCACCTGTTATACTTGTAGCAAATCCTATGAGGCTCCGATCTTCTATGCCTTCAATTGAATAATTGTGAAAAAACACAAATTAGCTTCTACTAGATTGTCTACACAATCTTCCCACTTGAATAATTGTTCCTCATCACTCGGTCTCATTCCTTAGCTATTAAATGGCCCTCTTCTACTGTCCTCACTACTTTGCAGCACCTCATCTGACTCCTGCTGCCTTTGTTTCTTCTATGCTCTACTTGTCTTATGCTCTCTTTGTTTCATCTGCTCCTAGACTGATGCTACTCCTTAATTCTCCTTTTGCTGCCTCTGCTTCTTTAAATGACCCTGTCTCTGCTGCTTGACCCTCTCTACATCTTGCTGCTATGATGCTCTCTTTGTCTTGTTGCTGCCTCAGGTGTTCTTCCTTTGCCATCTCCTTTGCCTTATTGCTGCCTCAGGTGTTCTTCCTTTGCCATCTCCTTTGCCATCAATGACAACATTTCCAACATCCTCAACCAGAATGGGTAAGGTGGTAGTTACCTAACATAACCAAGTATGCTCCTCACCATCGATTAAGGATATTCGTCGAGATTTGTGGATCAAACATTGATCCCAAGCTTTGTGCCAAGTGTAGAGCCAGGATAAAGTCAAGGTTTCGAGAGAATGCCCTAACCTGGGTGGCATGACCATGGGGTGGGGTTCGATGTTGGGTAGGCTGTATTCCATATTAAATTCACACCATTAAACAATATTAAATTTTCACATAAAATTTATACAAGGAGTCTCAGAACGTTGAATGTAGATTTCATTATAACCTATATGCAATAGTTTGATTAAAATTTATATAAGCCATGGGAATATTATATTTGGATCCAATCATAACCTACCTATATGGATGTAGTATCATATGTTAAATATAGCCTTGAAGTATTATATTAAATTGTTTCAAATTGCTATATCATAGGTTATGATTATGGAAGTTAAACATATGTGCATCATAACATTCCTGATTTTGTATTTAACACGACCGCATAGCTAGTGTTCCCCGCCACTTAGTTTAAATATAGTTAAATTAAGATAAAAAAATTTCTTTGCAAGTTTGAAAACAATGGGACTACATCATGTTCATGTCCAAGAACAATATCTGAATAACATGGGGAATTAAATGACTGACTTAAAATCTAGGGGTGCCTTAACAACACAGGCAATCATCGTTATCTAAGACCTCATGGACAACGAAATTAAAATAATTAAAATATGGAATTACTCTACATTGTATTTATTGATTTTAATTAGGATTGGTTAATTTCAGTCATATATTTATGAAATGAAAAATACTTTTATTATTTTACTATAATTTAATAGAATATATTGATTGATTATATATTCATTAATTGTAATTGTAATTTAATTAATTTTATTCACATGTAAATTTAAAATGTAAAATAATTAAAGTTTTGATTAGAATATAATAAATTATTATATTGTTGAATGACTATAAGTTAAGTGGCTTAGTGTTTTCTATTTTAGTTTGAAAGAGTTGATGATACAGTTTTCAATAAATTGGAACCTCACAACCATATAAGATAATGTGAGTGAAAAATTTTCAAAGAGGAGTTTCCATGAAAATGTATCATCTTATAGGTAGGGGGTAGTTTTATGTATGTTCCTTGACTCTAGGAAGATAATTTAGAATTGTGATTGGTTATTACCTGTTATTGGTGAGATAAGGGAGGTCAATGACAATTTAAGACATTACTTTAGAGAACTTGAAGTTCTTCAAGTGAGCCTAAATACTACCATTACTAAGATCAACCCTTTAGAAAAGTATTTAGATTCTAAAAGCATAGAGGTTAATAGGGCTAAATGCTAGTGCTATGTGGAGTTGAGAAAACATATATTTGCTCCTCTTAAGAAATCGAGTCTAAGAATGAATGGCTTCTTTACATGCAAAACAAATTAAAATAGATTTTAATATATGTTCTTTGGAGCGTGTTAATAAAAATCACTAACCATATTAATCTATGCCATGAGACTTTACTCTCAAATGTACATATATATTATAATTCACATAAAATTTTATATGAAATGATAAGGAAAATAACCATCCACATTCTACTTTACTTATAATATTGTGTTTTCTCATTTTTCTATACACTAGTAAAAAATGATGAAATTAATGACTAGGTGACTAAAAATGTTAGTCACCACAATGATTTCAAGTCAATTACTACTAAATTTGAGCAATTTTAAGTGACCAAACTAAAAATGACTAACTTAAATGACTAATTGAGTCTTGGAATAAAATATATGATTAGATAATAAGTGACTAAACTAAAAGCGACTAACTTAAATGACTAATTTAGTCTAGGGATACAATATATGACTAGATAATAAGTGACTAAAGTAAAAGCGACTAACTTAAACGACTAATTTAGTCTAGGATTAAAATATATGACTAGACAATAAGTGACAAAATTAATAATGATTAATGTAAATGACTATTATAGTCCAAGAATACAAATATGGTGCCCAAATAACAAGTACAACAAGTATATGAATTAGTCATTTATGTCAATAATTTTTAATTGTGTCACTCCATATATGGAGAATTTCACTTTTGGTACCAAAGTGTTACATTTCACTATAGGTGTCTCTGAATCCATTTGCAGTGTGAAAATTTGGAGACAAAGAGGTCTCTGAATTTACAGTGTTAAAATTATGAATACCCTTTTGTCTCTAAAGTTTAACAGTGCAGACGAATTCATCTACAATTAACATAATTGCATGTATCATCTATCAACTTTAAATTAATGCCTTCATTATAATTTTAGTAAAGGTAATATTAATTAGATAGCCAAATTTATATTTATATTTAATATTTGGCCATAAAGTTTAATTTTTAAACTTCATTGATTTATGTTAAAAGTGTGAGTTGTTTTGAATCTAAGGTTAAATCTTCATATTTACATTCAATAAATAGATAAATATAACATTTCTTATGTTAAACACATGATTTCATTTAAATCTAGTATTAAATCGTCATATTTACATTTTATAAATACTAAATAGATAAACCTAAAATATATATTTATAGACCTATGTAGTAAATAGGTATGAAAATTTATTAATTTAAGTATGAAACTTAAATAATTTTTTAATGACGTATGAACCTTTTTTTTTTGTAAGTCAATGTTATATTCATGTAGGAAAAAAGGATTGCATATAGCCAGTTACAAAATAGGTGGTCTCACCTCAACTTTTTTTGTTGACAAAAATTTGCACCAGATGCAAAAAAATACAAAAGAGGGACTAGGCACATTGTCCATAAACGGTTGGGCGAGAGGCACAAAAACACATATAAAACATAAAGAACACCAAATATCATAATATTCATCCAACGTGATGGATGTAGGGTTTTCTGGGGATGTTCCTAGATGTGGTGGAGGACAGAAGTCACACTGACCACGCCCTTCAAAGTGCGCCAACCAAGTCTCCAACTTTTCTACTTTTTTAGTGAGTTAATTTTGGCCTTGCTAAACCAATACCAGTCGAAGAGACTTGGAACTGTAAATAGTGCATTCCTTCCAATGTTTCCATCTGCTCTACATGCTCCTCATGACAAAATCTCTCAGTTGTGTCCACTCTTTCCATCAGGCTATTGATAAGTGCATGACAGTTCTATAGGCGACAATGTTGGATGACTTGCCCCTCATTTACCTCAAATCAATCAAACCCACGATTCCCCTTGCCACCATAGCCTCCTCTGCCCCAACGACTCTTCTTTTGAACCCTCAAACCCCCACCTCTTCTATCCCCCCACTTGCCTCCTCCATGGCCCCCATGCGCACCCACACTAGCAAGTCGCGCACACCCCCATATTATTTCCACCTTTGCATGGAGCCACCATGATAATTTTGTGAGTTTTCCACCGCCACAGGACCATGGATGACAAGGGAGGGAGAACACTCACACAACACCAGGGGCTTCATAATTTGCTAAGTTTGAGGAACCCATCATGTGTAGAGTCCAGAGACCAGACCCCCCATTATAGAAAACAAACACCACCAGCGAAGGAGCCAAATGTCGTCTCCCACCACCACAGGGAAGCACAGAGACACCTCCCACTGCCATATGGGAAGAAGGCTTCTTTTGGAGGAATGATGACTTTGGTACATTGATAAAGGAAACCAAATATGTACGATAGCCAATGTCTCAAGAATTCCATTTCTCTATCCAGATTTATTCATCAAATACTCATAATGCCCCTTAACCTAACATGGTGCTAGGTTTATGTACCCAAGCTCACGTAGTGGACCAGAGATAAGACAAAAACCCCTACAATGTCACCATCTTAGAGCTCGAACGTGTGACCATGAATTGGAGACAAGATCAAAACCCCTGCAACATCACCATCTTGAAGCTTGAAGGCATGACCTACGATAATGAGAGGGTTTTCAAGCTTAGAAACGTGGGATTTGGCCTCGAAAGAACAACCTTTCCTTTCATTTTCAACTGCACCAATTTAGATTCCCTCGACTTGTTGGAAGAATTTTTGACTGGCACGATACCAATGAAGCTCCAATATATGGTCAATGTAATCTAATTCCCTTGTCGTGAATCCTCTGTTGTTATCTAAATAACAGGCTCACGGGAAAAGGTGGCAAAATTTGGACATTCAAAGACTGGATCCAAAGGTAGTTTTGGCCTTTGGGTACCTTGATCCTGAATACTTCAAAAGGTAGCAACTAATAGAGAAATTTGATGTGTATTCTTTTGGAGTAGTGTTACTGGACTTCTTGTGTGAAAGGGAAATGCACTGGCAAAAAAAGGGCAAGCTTGAAAAAATCATTGGCCCTCACCTTGTTGGGACCATCAACCTTGGTTCTCTGAAAATGTTTAAGGAGACTACTGAAAAGTTCTTGGAAGAGATGGGCTTCGACAGGCCTTCCATGGGAGATTTCCTATGGAACCTGGAATATGCATTTCAACTCTAGAATATATCCATGCAAAATTATCTAGATGAGAATAGTACAAATCATATTGTAGATGTTCCTTTGTGCTACCCAGATCCTGAACCTTTTGGTTCAAGTTCAGTATGACTTCAATTCTTGTACGAAAGTTCTCAAAAAATAGATTTCATTAATGAGCATGTGGCATTTTGGATTTCTCAACATCCCACAAAGGGATAGTTGTGAGAATTTACCTATTGTTTCGAACATTTTCTCCTTCAATGGATAGGACACATAATGGATCCATACCTTGGTGAAACAGTTCCTTAACTTAGGATGTTTGCACAATATTCAAGGTAAAGTGAACACACAACACTAGTGGCTTTGGTTTAGGAGGAGAGCTACAAGTATGTAGAAGATATTGAGGGCACATGCATTATGTTCCTTTTCGCTGTCGAGAGCCCGAGACTCTTTATACTAGCGTAATTAGATGAGGTGTTGGTGAATCCTCATGGGAGGTGATCACAAAACAAGACTCCTTTGCCATGTTCCAAATTTACCAAATTAGCACATTACTAGTGTAATTGGATGAGGTTTTGGTGAATCCTCGTGGGAGGTGATCACAAAACAAGACTCCTTTGCCATGTTCCAAATTTACCAAATTAGCGCATGTAGACAAAACATTGGTGAGTGTGAAAAGGTTAGGTTCGGTGCTTGTTTTTTTCATATCACATTAAAAATCCAGTGCCTTCTCGTAAAATCCTCTCCTCGTATAATCGATCACCATTACAGAAAATTACACCACATTTGGTTTAATCGAGCAAGATGGCGGCATTGGTTTTGAGTTTCAAGGAGTTTGGGAAAATATGATTTTTGTGACCCCATTTTCATAATATACCTTGGAGATTCAGCTAATTTTAAAGTAACACCTTCCACTACCCAAGAATAACCCAAGGGAGTAGGAGGGTTTGTTACACTACTCATGGTTAAGGCCACTCTCCTTCGATAAGGTTAAATAATTACACTTCAATGCTAAGTCGGGGCCTCACAACACAACAAATAGGGCCATGTAAAACCTGTATAACAAAAAAGGGAGCCCTTCATTTAGTTCTTCCCTTCTCCAATTATGCCTTATGTTCTTTAGTCAAACAAATTTTCATAATTATTTTAGGTCCCCAAACTTGGTTAGACTCAAGAGGCTTCATATTGATTAATTTCCAGTCCCCACTAACTTCAGTGTTTACCTCCACACTCAGTGCCCCTAACTCAAGAGGCTTCATATCGCCTTCCATTTCACATCACTTCCTTACACTCAAGTGTGGAAAGGTTTTTTGCACCCAATTCACAGGTTACAATGCTTCTATGGTAAACAATTATCCATGGTTCTCGTCTTGTTCCCTTTGCATTATTCTTTAATCTTCACTTTCTCTCTATTTTTTCCCAAAATTTATTCTATTCCCCCTTCCTTATTCCTCAAGTTTTTCCCTTGATTAATTAATCTATTTAAATAGAAAATTTTCGCAATCCTCTCACAACTTTCCCTCAATGAATTTCTCTCCTAAATGTCGAGATTCATATAGATTTCCCTCTTCAATTTCAACAATACATACATTTGAAAGAATATTTACATTATGATAAAGTGTGACATGATACCCATACTGATTATTAAATGATAATAATCTTAATTATATTTACAAAATGAATGGTTTAAAAAATATACTTTATAGCCTTTCTAATAGAAAAAATTTGGAAATTACCCAAAAAAAAAAAAAAAAAAAACACAACTTGGAAGAAAACACTAAATATTTTATATATGGTTTAACTTCAAATTAAATAATATATCATGTATCATGGCTATATAATATTAAATTCTTTAAATGCTTTGTTTCTTGTGTACTGATAACTCACTCTAACATAGAATTTACAATATATAACATTTCAGATTTTCTTCCACTCTATAAAGACATGTTTGGCTAATTTAAAAGCAATTTAAAAACAAATCCTATTATTAGGAGACACCACTTTGTGATGGCTGCATTAATTTCATTTTAAATAAATAGCGGGAAGTGAGCGGTTTCATAATTTTCGGAGTTGGGGGGACAATTTGAAGTTTGGTAGAGTAATTGAATTTTTTGAATTGTAATTGGCGCCAACTTTCCTCCAAAAGTTTTCTACCCCTCTATCTGTAGTCTCCTTCACATAACTACCCTCTTCGTTCATTTAATGGCTCGCAGCCTTCTGTCGCCAATGGAAAAACTCCCCAGGCTTACCCACAACAAGCTGTTAGCAATGGCAGATACAAGAGGAAGGAATATTTTCTAACCCTCAGCCAAAGAAATAAGAGAACCCACCAAAATGGCACTGAACCCCTCATGAACAGGTTCCTTTCTTCTCCCGCAGAAAGCACAAAAATATATTAGATGAGAATACCCCATATGGAGAAGGAAACACTTGATTCACCATCACTCTGCTCAGATCTCTAGATCATGGTGGCATTGCCCTTACCTTCATGTTCATCGTATGACATTTCCAAAGCTGTTTTAGAAATTTTGCATTCTGAAACCCTTATACTATAAAACTAAAAATGAGATCTATGTCAAATTTTCTGGCTCGAGAGAATGGTGAGGTTTGTTTAGAGAGTACCCTTTTCATCATAGAAATAGTGGACCCTGTAAAATGTTTAACACAAATATTTTGGACACTTATTTTATGTTTTTATTATTGTTGGAGTGGGGTTTTAATGAGTTTGCATTGATGTGCAGACACTTTCTCCAAGTTTGTAGTTGAAGTTATTGCAAGCTTCAAATATTAGTATTTGTCGAAGAATGTTTCCATTTTGCACTGAAATGCCGAAGGATCTTGCAAGTAAGAAATGGATTTAAATTTGACATTAATTTTTTTTTCCATTTTCTATATTTAGTTCAAATATCACTAGCCACTTACGTTGTTGCTCGGTTTTGCTGATTTCTCTTGTGCTACTACTTGTGAAACCCATTCTCTTGTGCTACAAATTGTGAAATCCACTTCGGGTAAGCCGGGAAAAGATGGAAGAGTTTCCCGGTTCTGCTGATTTTTCTTGTTCTCCAACTTGTGAAACTCCCTCTCTACTAGGTAGATGAGTTCCCTTTTCCTGTGCAATGGTGCACCCAAAAAAACTTTGTTACTACAATTTCTCCCATTTCTATTCTTCCCTTCATGCTATGATGCATCCTCCCTCCATATTTGCACAATGGCACGTGACTTATAAAATTCTTATGCAATCTAGCCTAATCCCTCTCTCTATGCCATGGAGCCACATCAAATAACAATGTGTATTGTTGTAATGCATCCTTCCTCGTTGTCCCAATATATTTCTCTCTCTCTGTCGATATGAATTCCTTATTGATATGTGGGGATCCCATGGGGTTTTTTCCATCACCATGAAGATGATCGGCAAGGTTTCCATTTGGGGCAAACTCGTATACAAGCAGTAGCTCTAGACTGTTTGCACTGGTGTAGCCATAAAGTCGAATGACAGCTCGAGCCTCCTAGAATTATCCTGATATAGTCTCTTTGCGGCAACAATTCGTCCATCGCAAAGTTTACCGATATACACTAACTCGGACCCTCCAACCCCAAGTTCATTCTCCTCTTGGAAGAAATTTGTAGACAGACGAAGTGCTTAGTAAGATAATATAGACAAATTTCCCATCTCACACCCAGGAAAATGTCTAGAAACAACCCCATCAGGAGGAGGTTTTCTATTCTTCAGATGATAATAAATTAGGGACAGTACTGCTAGTAGCACAACTACTCCAACGGCGCAACCTGTGTTCGAATGAAGGGATTGATATTAATTTTGTGGTTTGATATTTCCAAATTTTTTTTGTGTGGGAAATTCAACTCAATTCTAAAAATAATATTTACAAAGTTGAGGAAAATTTATCCTTCCCAACCAAATTTACCAAGAAAACACAAAAAGAGACAATCCAAATAAAGGAAAAGTTCCCTCCATGGCTTCTCGAGGTATATGCATACCTCAGAGGACGTTAAGAGAGATTCAAGTGTTTCAAATTGGCTTTATTCTCCGCGGTGCCTGATGTTGAGCATTGGAAAAGGTATGCATTTGCCATATATTTCTTATATTTTTCCTTTAATCATGACTCATTTATATTCTAGAATGATAATATATTGAAGAATTACAATAGAATTGAGGAGATTAGTGCTTATTGCGAAATTAACTAAAGATGGTCTTTTCTTCTATATAGGAACTAAATGAAGTGGGAAGCCACCATTCGAAAGGAAAAGATAAGGCAGGTGTAATTGTTGTCCCTTCAACAAAAGGCTATAGCCAGACAAGAAGATCAAGATCAGAGCGCACAGTCAAATGAAAGAAAGGAATAGCGTGGCACCAGTGCAAGAAGATAAAATGATAGCCGGAGAAGGAAGATATAGCGAATCCCTCAGGATCTTTTGATCCTAAGGGATCACTGCTCAACGTTACCTATACTTCTTGTTTCCTTTGCTGGTTGTTATAAAAGAACAATGCCTGTAGAAATCACAACAATTATACATATTATGATTATTCATATTTCCTTTTTTAGTTTCAGGATTGTTCATCGATTCTCATTAGTTAAAACAGAGTACGATTGCTTTTAAACTCTGCTACATATGATTAATGCATAAATTTGGTTTTCCTTCCATTATTTGATACTGGAGTAGTTCGACGGTGCTTCACTAGTGGCTAAGGGCCCAGCCCTGGTGGATCCACTTGCTATTTGTGACTTTAATTTCCAATTTCAGTCGTGTGATGGTTTGCATTAGTTTTCATTTCCTCTAAACTACATTGCTTCACAGTTACCTTAGTTTATAGCTTATTTTTTAATGATTTATGAAATTGGTGTGTTGCATCAGTGAATCGCGTTATCGTTCCTTTCCACATAATAAGAGTATTTATTCTTTTATAATTTGTATTGTTATGCTTTGCAGATACAGAGCTTCACTATTCAAGATTGTTGTTCATTTCCATTAATAGTTTGTTATTCATTTCCATTAATGGTTTGTTGTTTATTTTCATTAAATAGTTTTTTATTCATTTCCATTCATAGATTTTTGTTCATTTCCATTAGAAAGAGTTTGTTGTTTATTTCTAGTAAATATATTTGTTGTTTATTCCTGTTAATTAGCTTTACTGTTCATTCATTTTTGCAAGAGTTTGCTTTTTCTTTGGAGTGTTATTACAGAAAGCTTGTTTAGTCTATTTTCATTAGAAGCGTTAGTGATTTAAAATAGTGACCATTTCCATTTAATTACTTTAATGTGGAGTGTAATATCATCAACTGTAAAGGACATTGGTTATTACTTCTTGCGTTCTCAGATTGATTACCTTGTTCATATTTGATTTCATTTACATCAGTTGACAGACGAAAGAGTTATTACTACTACATCCTTGATTGATGATTGTTGAATGAGTGGTTGAACTTCAGAACATTGAGTTTCATATTGTTGTAATTAGATTTCATTTTCAAGCATCCGTTTACTCTTGTATTTAAGACATTGTACTACACATTGAAGAGCATTACTCTTATATTAAATTGCCGCCTCAGACTGAGTACACTCTTGATATAAAAAGTCAAACCTAGATTGATAATTAATGTAGGATAAACAGAAGTTAAAAAGACACCTTTTATACCTCAAAATTTTGGCACCGTTGCCGGGGAGAGTGTAGCTATTTAGAAAAGAGTGATGTATATTTGATTTTCTCTGCTAGGGAAGAACTGGGTATTAAAAACAGAAGGTAAGAGCCTGCATATTGAGTGAGGAACATGCTCGTTCATCTGCCCGCTTCACAGCAAAATTGAGTGAAAATTTAATTTAGGAATGAATGCTTGCATTTTTTTGAATGACTAGAAAATTTAAACAAAAAAAAATTCCTCCCAGACCTAAAAAACCTAAGGGATCGGTGACCCTTGGGCGAAAAACATTTATTGACAATATCATTAAGAAAGCAGAATCTTAGCCATCAACAGGGCCTAGAAAAATTTCTTCTAGACAACCTACTAGTTCCCTTCGGGCCACAAAATCACCATCTATAGCTTTTGCTGAGGTGCATAGTCAAACAGAAGAGCAAGATTCTCAAGAAATTGAGAATTCTCACCCAATTTCTTTACAAGAAGGGAACTCTAGTAATCTATGCGAACGGGAAGGAGAAACAGGGGAAATAGAAAAACCAGGATCCCCTCTTGAAGTAGTCCAAGCACTGAGCATCCTAGATAAGGGAAGTGTTGTCAAAATCATCCAAAACAAAGCTGAAGAACCTGAAGAACCAAAATCCCCTTGGATAATAATTCAGAAAGGGACACTCATTATCCCAGACCAAGGAAGTTTTGTTAAGGTCATCCCTACTCCTTCTATTCAACCTAGGAATAATTACCTAGAAATCCCAGAAGGATATTGGCACATATTCGATCAAATGGCCCACAACCAACAACCACCCCAAACTTCCACACTGCAATATCCCATTGTGGACACTGTAGTTAATGCAACGATGAAGGCCATTCCTCTCCAGCATATTCCTACATTCCATGGCTTAACATCGGAAGATACAGATGCATTTTTGTTTGAATTTGATGTATTATTCAAAAGGTATGACTATACCACTGATCCCCAAAAGTTAAAATTATTCCCCACCACATTAAAAGGAGCAGCTCTACGATGGTTTATGGGGTTAGTTGGAGGTGTTATAAATGACTAGGATTAGATGAAAGCTTCTTTTCTAAAGAAATATCAGGATTATTGTAGGTCCAGGGAATTAAAAGATGAAATATTTCAGATGACAGCAAAACCTAATGAAACATTGGAGGAATATGTAGAACGCTCTCAATACAACCTCCAGAGATCACCCTATGCATATTTACCCTTACTTGATAATGTGTTAAAAACTACATTAATTAAAGGGATGAAGGAACAATGGGTTGAAACATTAAACATCATGGGAAAAAGAGATATATATCAGGAAAATTTTGCTGACATTATTGATTTATGTATCAGGAGTTCAAGAGGCAGCACAAGAATAAAACCAGCAAAACGTGACATGATCACAAGGGATATCAAGACCTCCGGTGGAGGTATAACTTGCACAAAAATTGGCAATCTACTAGAAGATTTCAAAACTGATATTCTAGGGAATTTGACAACACAACTTGATATCATGAAAGCTAAAAAAAATAAAGCAGAAGCAGAACAAAATTTGGAAATATTCTACCCTAGATGCAGAAAGAAACATAGCCATAAAGAGTGCCCGTTGGATACAGTCCAAGTCTGTGCCATCTGCACAAAATATCACTCTATAGAAAGTTACCTCTCACTCCCGAGATTGAAAGAAGTATACAAAGAAGCGAAAGAAGAAACAGAAACAGTATACCTACTCAATCAGCGCCGTCAATGTCAGCGACGAAAAATAGGTATGTCCATTGATCCATCCTCTTCTTTTTAGTCTCCTTAGTATAATGCTCAGCAATATAACGGAATGTGGCAAAATCAACCACCCTTTCCTAGTTGGTCACAACAGCCATTTCCTACACCACCATGGCCAAATCAAACAAATCAAACCAATTAGCCAAATTTTCCTCACTATCCACCATTTTGGAAAAATAATACATATCCAACACAATGGTCCCCCTCCACCTTGCAGAGTCAGACTTGGAAGTCGAATTAGCAAAGATCTATGAATCAACTAGCTGGAATGATTCCTCTCCCTCCACCTACACTACCAACACAATATACATTGAAACAAAATCCCCAGACTAACTTAATACCGCAACTCCCAGCCCAACCCAACCCGAACCCTAATAATAGACCAGTTCAATCTGTTCAAATAATCGAAGCACCAGAACTAGAAACTGAGTTAAGGGAATGCAAGGACCTTCAACTAAGGTCTGGGCGCATAATAGAATTAGATGGAGACAAAAATGTTCAAGTTGAAAATATGTTACCTTTATAACAAACACTGCAAAAGGAGAATGTGGTTATACAACAAACTCATGAGCAAGCAACCACTTCTTCTCCACCATTCCCAGAATGATTAATCATACCTCATCCAATAGAACATCCTGATTTTGATCTTCTCGGAGAACTGAAAAATTTGTGTATAAAAATCCCACTCCTCCAAGCTATCCAAGATATTCCCATTTATGCAAATACCATGAAAGAGCTATGTATAAGAAAGCCAAAGAGGAGAACAATAACTAACCCAATGGTCCAAGTAGTCGGCACTCTATCTGACTTACTATCAGGAAGAGGAGCACCTATAAAGTATGAGGACCTAGGAAATCCTATAGTTACAGTGAAAATCAATGGAAAATAATTTCGAAATGCCTTAGTTGATTTGGGAGCTGTAATTAATATCCTAACAACCACCACTTGCCAAAAACTTGGCATTACATCACTAGATCCAACAACAACCTTATTGGAATTGGCAGACTGATCGGTAGTCAAGCTAGAAGGCACACTACATGATGTAATGGTATCTGTAGAATCCTGGGAATAACCTGCTGACTTCTTGATTATTAACCCCAAAAAACAGCTAGATGGACACCCTTTAATCTTAGGTAGACCTTGGCTGGAAATTGCTGTCGGCAAGGTAGCATGACTATAACTAGAGGGAGTTATGTCAAGAATTTAGTCTTATACCCTCCAGCCCAGCCAAGCCTAACAATAATAAAAAAAAGAAACAGCCTGTATCATACCTCATAGAAAACATTAGATCACCATTAACCATAGAATATGCCCTCGAATTTAAAGACCAAACAAAGGGTGACATCATTAACAGTGTTATCAACCAACCATAAACCAAATCCCATTTGCAATGTCACATGATCAAGGCAACATTTGATAATGAAGAAGATGAAGATCCCCTGAAAGACATTCAAGAACAATCAATACCTACCACTTCTGTTTACAATAGCAAATATATAGAAATTGAGCTAGGGAAAACTCTGAATATTAACAAAAATATGATTGTTGAACAAGAAGAAAAATTGGTCCAACTACTAAAAAAATATAAGGGAGATTTTGCATGGGATTATCCAGACATGAAAGGAATTTATCCCCAGTTATGTACGCACCACATTTATACAGAAAAATATGCTAGACCCATTCACCAACCCCAACGAAGATTAAACCCTCATCTTAAGGATATTGTGAAAGCTGAATTACTAAAACTTTTGGATGTCAACTTTATTTATCCAATATCTAATAGCAAGTGGGTCTCTCCACTAGTAGTGGTGCCAAAGAAGAATGGAAAGTGCGGGATATGTGTAGACTATAGAGAACAAAACAAAGAAACCTAGAAAGACCACTTTCCCCTTCCTTTCATTGATCAAGTATTAGATACATTAATAGGAAAGAAATTATTTTCTTTCTTAGATGGCTTCAGTGGATACAATCAGATTCATATTGCCACTGAAGACCAAGATAAGACTACTTTTACCTGTTCTTGGGGGACATTTTCTTACAGGATTTTACCCTTTGGTCTATGCAACGCCCCTGCCACATTTCAGAGGGCCATTCTCAGCATATTTTAAGATATAATAAATGAAGGGCTCGAAGTATATATGGATGATTTCACACCTTATGGAGATGATTTTGAGCCAGCATTAGAAACATTGGAAAAGGTGCTGCAAAGGTGTATTGACACCAAACTCTGCTTAATCCATGAGAAGTGCCACATGATGATGACCAAGGGACTCATATTAGGTCATTATATCTCAGTAGCTGGAATACAGGTAGATCCAGCTAAAATTCAGATACTTTTGTTAATATCTACTCCTACCACACAAACAAAGGTACGTATCTTTCTCGGATTTTCCGGTTATTATAGAAGATTTATAGAGCATTATTCTCAAATAGCTGCACCTCTATATGCACTAACAGGGAATGTTGATTTTAATTGGACAGATAAATGTGACCATGCTTTTGAGGATCTGAAAAAGCTTCTATCAACAACACCAGTGCTAAGGGGCCCAAATTGGGATTTTCCATTCCAAATTTCATCTGATGCCTTATACACAGCTATTGGAGCAGTCCTTGGGCAGGAAGAAGATAAAAAACCATATGCAATTTATTATATTAAAAAGAATCTATCTTCTGCTAAATTAAACTATACTGTGAATGAGAAATAATTTTTAGCTGTAATAGATGCTATAAATAAATTTAGAAATTATATAATTGGGTATCCTGTAGTTTTATATACAGCTCACTCTGCCATAAAATGTTTAGAAAATAAACATGTTACAAATGGTAGAGGAACAAGACGGTTGATTCTATTGCAGGAATTTCACATCACAATAAAGGATCGACTGGGAAAAGAGAATCCTATAGCTGATTTTCTCTCACGAATGCCAAAACCAATAGACGCAGCAGCAGTCGAAGATCAGTTCCTAGATGAACAATTGTTTTCTGTTACTTCCAGAACCCCATGGTATGTTGATGTTGAAAATTATTTAGCAGTAGGTAAATTACCTAAGCATCTAACACCCAATGAACGAAAACAGATAGTACAACAAAGTACCCGATTCTCTTGGATTGGGGGTTACCTATTTCATACCGGAGTAGATATGCACATCAGAAGATGCGTCCAAGAAGATGAAATATTTGACATCCTGAAAGCATGCCACGATGGGCCATGTGGCAGACATTTTGCAAATTGTAGGACCGGTCACAAGGTTTTACAAACAGACTATTACTGGCCTACAATTTTTAAAGATGCTAAAAAGTTTGTACAAGCTTGTGATGGTTTCCAAAAGGCAGGACACCCTGGACAGTCCGATGAAATTCCTTTGAACCCACAGTTAGTAATCGAGCTATTTGAGTGTTGGGAAATCAATTTTGTTGGTCCTATTAACCCACCATCAAATCAGAAAACATATATACTAGTTACAACCGAGTATATTACTAAATGGGTTGAAGAAGAGGCACTTCCAAGAGCTACATAGGACTCTGTAATACAGTTCATTTTCCAAATATTTGTGCGATATGGCCTCCAAAGGGACGTAATTAAAGATGGAGGACTGCAATTTGTAGGTAATAAAATTGTTGCAACATTAAAAAATTACCACATTCAGCACAAAATCATGACCCCATACCACCCACAAGCAAATGGACGGGTAGAGAGAATGAATAAGGTGATAGACTCTATACTGACAAAAACAGTTGCATCACATCGACGTGACTGGGCTTTAATATTGTCGGAATCCTTGTAGGTGTACTGAAAAACATGGAGAAATACCACTGGGTATTCACCATATCAATTAGTATTTGGAAAAGAACCCATCTTTCCAATAGAATTTGAAATTCAAACATTAAGAACAGCCCAGGAGCTGGGTCTGAATTTAAATAAAGCCCAAATCAGCAGATTATATCAAATCAATGAGTTAGATGAAATTAGGCTCTCCACCCTCCAGTACACTACATTAATTCAACAGCAGAGAGAAAAATGGCACAATGCCCTCATTAAAAATAAAATCTTCCACGAAGGAGATTGGGCACTCCTATATGACTCCAGGTTTCAGGGTTTCCCCGGAAAACTCCAGAAATGATGGCTTGGAGCTTATGAGATACAGAAAGTGCATGAAAATGGAACCATTACATTAACTAACATTGATGGATCTGGACATTATTTCAAAGCAAACGATCATAGAATACGACTTTACCATA